>JAEIIJ010004195.1:0-11378 GCA_018904815.1 Drosophila ogumai
AATAATTTTATAATTTTAAAGGGCATCCCATAGTCTCCTTAAAAACCAGCTTAATGCACACATTCATCAGTCTTATAATATGTACAATAATTATGTTGTTTTTAGCGCTCGGCATGAGTCAACTCAGCAACAAGTTTTGGGGCATTACTGGACGCTTTCTGGCCAAAAGTTGTTGCTAGCAAAAGAAGTGGACTTCAAAACTGGAACTGCAGAACAATATGTAGTTACGTTACCAGATATGTGTGTCAGTGCCAGTTGTAAACTACAGTGAATTGGAGCTTGGAGCTGGGAGAAGGATCTGTCACTTTGGCGGTCGCTGCAACCAGAGCGAGAAGCCCGGCATTTGGCTCTTTGTTCGAGCCGAAAAAGTAAACACAAGTAAAACGTATTACCAAACCAAGCCCAGTGGCTCAGTCAGTGTCTGGCCATAAACAAAAGCACCGTAAAAAGGTCAGACGCTGGCCAAGAGCCGGGCGTGAGAATGGCTTTTGGCCCGGAGGGGGCCCGGAACCAAGGCGACCGACACACATCGGAAGCCGCTCCATAAATGTACAGCAATCAGATCGCATGGGAGCTAATTTTATTTTGGCGGCGAAGCCTCTACGTGTTCGCACCTACTCAGTGTAACACACAAAACTACACATTTCTGGTTCTTCATTGGTTTATTATCTTGGCACGATTATTTAAGTGGATTTTGATATGCTCGTTTTTTCTTAGGAAAATATAGGTTTTCTCAAAAGGTTAAATTAGGAAAACATGTGAAATGCGACACGAAATTGTAGCTTGGTTGGGAGATGTGTTCTTTGAATTAAGACTATTTTGTTAGATGTCTAGAATTTTATAAAGATCTATTGGAAAACTTTAATATTTTAGAATTCTTGGGAAGACCTAAAATTATATTATATATTTTTGTTAAAAAATGTTATCCAAAGAAGTATTCGGATTTAAAAAGCTTGAAGTCTCCTAAAGCGGTCCCGATAATTAATTTTAATAGAGATAAAGTTAAATTCATGAAAAGTAAAAAAGTTTTATTTAATGTTAACAAATGTTATAGGAGGATTTAAAGCCTAGTATTTAATCATTCCTTAGTCTCTGACTAAAATTAGAATATTCTGCAAGGGTTTAATAAATTGTTTTCGAACTTAAGAGTTAAGAAAAGGTTATTAAAAATAATATTGCTTTTATAAATATTAAATTCTTTTGAGTTATATTAAAGTATGGTAATTCCCAGCAATAGATTCCACAATTTCTGTTGATTTTCCCACCTGGAAGAGCGAGGCATTTACTGCTTCCTACAGAGGAATTGCTCGACAAAGGCCAAGCCGCAGAATGGGGTCAGAAGAAGCAATGATTCTTCTGGTTTCTGTCCAGTCAAAGGGGCAAAGGAAAAAGGCCAGTAAAAAGAAAATTATTTTCAATTTACATTTCAAACAGAAGGGCTTCATGTTGCTGGACTTAGAAGTGGAATAAAGGGGGGGAGGAGTGGCGAGGGAGGGTAGAGCAGGGGCTATTTTGGCCATCATGGTTTATGGTCGTAGTTGTTGGTTTTATTGTTGTTTCTGCTTTTGGGCTAATGTAATAGTTTCTTTTGCTATTGCAGCAGCTGTTGTTTTCATTGTTGTTTTTGTTGCTGCAACTGCGCGGCATTGAAGCATATTATTGTTGTTGTTGGGCAAGCGAACGGAAACTTCCAGAGAGGAACGGAGCTACAGAGCAGGTCTAAGAGAACCCCTTTTTGGAGTTAAGAGCGAGCTGAACTTACCCTCTTTGTTTGGAAGTCATGTTGAAGTGGATTACATGTTTTGTAATGGTTCTTTGCTTGGCTTAAACGTTTTTCTGTTGGATCTTGAAAGTTTAACTAAGCTTGGAGAAAATCGTATTAGCTTAAATTGAGGGAAAATTGTTTAAATGATGTAAAAGAAGAACATAATTTATGGTAATAGGGTAGAATGTTTAAGTGGAAAGATACTTATGCTTTAAAAAGACGAAGAGTAAGTGGAAAGAGACCTTTTTCTGGGACTGAATCGGAAAAGGGTATCTGAAAAAGAGCTCTTTTGGGGACCCTATTGCAAAGTGTCCGAAGAAGAGCACTTATCGTCGAACCCTTTTGAAAAGTATCCCTAGATGAGCGGTATTCGTGGGACACTTTGCAATCGGATCTCGAAAAAAAAACTCTTCCCTGAAAAATGTATAATTAGAAATATTTAAATGAAAAATAAAATAAATAATAAAAATAAAATATTTACTTATTTAATTTCCTTTCTGAAAAAAAAGCTATTTATCAGGAAGAAACCATTAAGGTAAAAACCGTCATCAAATAAAACGCACTTGTATAATTTGTTATACAACATCAGCAAAATATATATTTACTTTATATGGTATATAATGTTTTCTTTTATTCTCGTTTATGCAAATTAGATTTGTTTCTCTATTTAGTTGTGTCTTTCACATAGTTTCTTCTCCCCTGCCATTGAATTCATAGATAATACCGGTATTAGTTCGCTTGAGTTTAGTTTCAGAGTAGGCCATGTTGGAGTTAAACACAAAAAGTTAGTATTACCATATATATATTATAATCTTTATACAAAAAACATAAATTAAGTGTAGAATTATAATGTCTCGGTTGCCCTTTTTGTTTAGCTATCATGATTAGGTCTCAGATCACAGGAGCAGGGAGTTCTGTTTTCGTGGGTTTGTTGGAGGTTTTTGGGAAGCAGCTTGAACTAGAGAGGAGAACCGAAATTGTGCTACGAGTTCCGAAATTAAGTTCTATTCTAAGTTACCTTGATTGCCCCTGGCCCCCATGATACTTTCCCGGATTCAGATCTGCAGAACACGCTTCACATCAACGGTGGGAAACGAGGCGAACTCCCCGTGGGCGGCGCGATGCGGCTTGCGCTGGAGGTACTCCGCCAGGATGTCGGAGGCCAGCTGGGAGGCCTTTGTGCTGATCTCGCCCCTGGCCGGCTGCGGCTGGTGGCGGCGTTGCAGGGCCACCGTGTTGATACCGCCGGCACCCACCGAGTCCTGAGATCGCACCTGCAGCAGGGACAGCACCCAGGCATGCTTCATCCTGGTCAGCTCCGACTCCAAAGCGCTAATGCGCTGATCCTGCGGCTGGGGTACATACAGAGGCTCGAACTGCGACAGCTTGGCTCGCATATCCTGGGCCTGCAGGCGCAGACGCTCGTTGCGCTCCTGGTTGAAGGCGTTCTTCAGGAGTTGCACCTCCTCGGCCACCACGGGAGCAGTGCCTGCCGGCGCTGTGTAGCTGGTGTTGGTGCTACCCTGTGCCCCGGATGTGGAGCCAGTGGCTGACAGATTGTGCGGGGAGTGGGTATCCGAGATGGACTGGTTCTTGCCAGTGCTCGTGTTGAGCTTTAACTTGTCGCGCAGATCGCTCTTCTCGCTCTCCAAAGCATCGATGTCGCTCTGCAGGTGGTCCATTGTCTCCTCGAACTCCTTCTCCTTGAGCTGCAGCTGCTGGCGCGTCTCCTCGAACTGCTGCTTCCATTTGTCCGCCGCGTGCTCGTACTCGCTCTGCAGCACGCTCAGCTTCTTCTCGGCGAGATCCTTGCGTATCTGCATCTCGCTCAGCTCGTTCTGCTTCATCTTGGCGGCCAGCTTGAGTTGCTTGATATCCGCTTCGCGATTCTCCAGCGTGGCGGCCAGCACATTCTTCTGCTCCAGCTGCTTCTTAATGAGCTGAGCCCGCTGTGTAATGGGCGTGCTTTGGGCTCCGGAACGCTGTTGTCCTGCGGCTGTGTTGGCCGTCGACATAATCTCGTACTCCTTGTCCAGCAGATGCTGGGCAATGTGCTGCAGGTCCGAGTTGGCCTGTGTCAGCAGGGTCTTAAAGTTGTGCGTGGGTCCGCGGTCATCCTGCTCGTAAATCCTCTCGCAGGCGGCGGACAACAGAGACCAGTACTTATCCTGCGGCAGCGTGTGCTCTGCCGCATTGTCGCTCTCGATGGTGGCCACAATGGCAGCCAGCGACTGGCGGGTGGCCTGATGCATGGCCGACATAATCCTGCTGATGTTCTGGGCCAGGGCACGCATGGCCTCCACCTTGTGCTCCGAGAGACCGCTCTTGACCACATGCTGGTCGCTGGGTAGGCGGCGCTTGATCAGCTTCACCTGCTGGCGCACGCTTTCCATGTTCTCGTTGAGGAATTGGATGAGCAGCACGGAGTCACTGGTGGCGCCTGCCTCCTGAATGATGGCCTTGGCAATGGCAGTGTCGCTGAGAATGCTCTCGCAGGCAGCTCCCAGAGAAGCCACGCAGTCGCGGATCATCTGGATCTCGTTCAGGAGTTGCTCGCCAGCCAAGAGCACCGAGTTCATGGCATTGAAAAAGGCCACACACTTCTCAATGTTGTCCGTGGTGCTGTTCTCGTCCAGCTGGTTGGACTTTAGCAGCTCGATGATGCCGTCAACTATCTTCTCCTGGGCCACCATCTCGGGTAGAGAGCTGCCAGCCCTCAGCAGCGTGTCCGGTTGGCAGCTGTTCAGGCCATAGAGGATCTGGTGCAGGGCGCACTGCAGGCTATGGACGTAGTGCAGCAAGCGGCACTTGAAGGCATACTGCTGGACGGCATGGCCTTGGGTTACCGCCTCCCTGGTGACAGTCTCCACGGCTGGGAAGCGTTCCCTTGTCTGCGACACCACAATGCCGCACTTGAAAACAATGCGGGAGATGAGCAGCACCACCAGTATAGAGTCGTGGTCGCCACCGCGACTCATGAACGACTCCGGCATGAAGGCCGTGAGCATCTGGACATGCTCGTTGGCCTGGCTCAGCTCGATCTGGCGCAGCTGGACGTCGATGGCGCGGGTGTAGGCCTTGGATTCGGCAAACATTTGCTTGTAGTCAATGGTCTCGGTGGCCAGTTTCAGGCTGGGATCCTGCAGGGATTCCTTTTCGTTGCCGGAAGTGCGCTCCCGCATCTCGGTTAGTTGCTCGTTGAGCTTCTGCACGAGCTCCCGGAACTTGGTGATGGTCTGGTCGCGATCATAGATGGTCTCTATGGCCGCATCGCGCTCCCGCAGCACCTCCTTCTTGGCTCCATTGGCCAGGTCCAATTCCTCGCGCAGATCCAGCTCCAATTCGTGATTGCTCTCCACCAGCTGCTCGTGGACCTCCTCCAGAGCCTCCAGCTGGGCAATCTCTTCCTCCAGCAGCTTCACCTTGTCCTCCAGCTCCATCTTCTTCTCGGCCAGTTGCTCCACCATTTCCTCGGCTCCCAGTGCAGCATCGACTTGTTCCTGTTCGAATGTGAATTTGTTAGTTATTTGTTTTATGGAAATTTAAATGCAAATTTTGGTTGAGGAAAAATTTGGAAAATGTTCGCTGGGGAAAAATGTACAGAAATTTACCTCCTTTGACCCCGTTTTAATTATTAAGTTTTAAGGCAGGCAGGCCGGCAAAAAGAAAGGCAATGAAAAAACGTTTTACTTTAGATTTTGACTGTCAGCGTAAAAATATATATAAAACACAATTTACAAAATAGAAGAAAGCGGCTTAAAGAAGCTAAAGGAGTGAGAACTATAAAGCAAAGTACGTTGAATATAAACTGGACTTGGGCTATTAAAATGATTTCAGTATTAATTAGGGATCGTAACACTTATAATTGCTAAATTAAAAATGATTAAATAAGTTATATTCTTATTATATACAAATAATATATATATTTTTTTTAATTAATTTAATTAACTCTTATTTGCGATCCTTGTTATTTATATAACAACACTAAACATGATAATTATTAGTGAGTAGACGTTTACTTTAAACATATAAATTTCAATATAAATCCAAATAAAATGAATTTAAACAAGGCTTTGCTTATAAGGATTTAACGTGTTCTAGCTCCTGTAATATTACCTGAAAAAGCTTGCTGAGAAAGCCAAAAGGTGCCTTATAAATACTATAAAAAGAAGTTGGCCTTAGTTTTAAGGTTTTCAATCTATACTTATGGTTTCTATCAAGTTCAAATTTTTTAGGTTCAAAAGTAAAGGAAACTGTGGATTTTGTTTGAAGCAGCTTAAATTGTGAATTAGTATCGTATAAAAAACGAAAACTCTAATTAAAGTATAGAGCTAGTAGCCAGATTTATAGCCGATATTTCCTTTTTTTTAAGAAGCAGCGAAGCAATCAAGTAGCGATAGCAAAAGTGAGCCAAATTAACCAATTGGTAGCTATAAAAGTGCGGAGATAGCCGTGAATTTCAATCAAACAAAAACGAGTGTCAAGAATCACGTGACGACTAAAGCCAATCAAAGGCGGAGGGCAGTGCTTAGATCCTGAAGCAAACATTAATCCCAAAAGGCTCACCTGCAAGTCGGCCACTATGGCCTCCATCTCATCGATCTTGGCGCTCAGCTTCTCCTTGGTGCGCTCCAGTTCGGCCACCTCCGATCGCTTCATCTCCAGCTCCTTGGTAAGCTTCTGAATGTCATGCTTGTCGTGAGCAGACAGATCCCTAAGTCGCACTAGGGTCTCCTTCAGCCGGATATTTTGCTGCTCCAGCTGCTTGAACTCGTAGGTGGACAAGCCGGGAGATTCGCCATCAGCGGAGATATTTCCAATGCTGGCCTCGGCCTTGTTTTGCATCTCGGAGCGCAGGAGCTCCAGATCCACCTGTAGCTCCTCAATACGCTCCTTGGAGGACTCCAGTTCCAGCTGCAGCGTGTCGGCCTTCTCCTCGGCCATCTCCTTGTCCAGCGTGATCATCTCCACATTGTCCGCCAGATCGGCCATCTCCTGAGCATGCTGCTCCTTGGCCTCTATGGCATCCTTGGCCTCCTGCTTGGCCCGCTGCAGTTCCTTCTGCAATGAAGCCTGCGCCGCCATGATCTTGGTGCGGAACTCTTGCAGCTGCTCAAACTGGATCTTCATCTTGTCGAACTCGCGCAGTCTCTCCTTGTCCTCGTTCCGGCGCTGCTTGAGGGTCTCCAGCTTCTCAGTGAGATCTGCCACCTGGGTTTGGAGTTCGGCACTCGTCTTTTGGGCCTCCAGCAAGGCGGTCTTGTCCTCACTTCCGGTGTTCGTTGGCATGGTGAAGGAGGGAGAGCGCAGCGGCTGCGAAGGAGTAAACTGCGGCTTAAGGATCTCCAGGAATCCTGTCTCCACGAACGAGGCCCGCTTGGAGCCGGCTCCGGCGGCGGCTGCCTCCGCCAGCGAGGAGGTGCTGGAGGCCTCCTTGTCCTTGCTATTCTGCGGAGCCAGGCTTTTCCTGGGTCCAATGCTGCTGCTGGAGCCGGTGAGCTGAGAGCGCGAGCCCAACAGCGACTGGCGGCTGGAGGAGAGCGAGGTGCGCGAGCTGCTCAGCCGCGCCTTTGTGGGTTGGGTTGTCGTGGGCGTGGCCGCGGGCCCGCTAATGTCCTCGACACTGCGCCTGCTGCCAGAGCCGCCGGCCGAGCCGGGCGTGGAGCTGCCGGGTGCCGGCTCGAGCAGACGCAGCTGCGTGGGCCGCACAAACATGCCGCAGTTCTCCGCGCACTGGAAGTACTGCTGGCCCTTGATCGAGCCGCTGTTCTTGCCCTTCGGCTCGTCCAGCACGACACCCACCCACTTGCCGACGGCGAAGCTGGTCATGCCCACGTAGGCCACCGTGCCGAGCAGATCCTTGCCGGTCAGCTCGACGCGGGCGCCCACCTTGAGGTTCTTCTCGGACATCTCGCTCTCGTCTTGCGTTTACTGTGCGCTATGTGAGTGTCAGGTGGCCAGGATGCGGATGAGAATGCAGGTGTGTGCGGGTGTGAGTGATTCCAATGAATGCTGTCAGCTCCGCAGCACTTGCTCTTCTTCGTTGACCAACAACAACAGTCGCGTCTCGGCTAGCAAAAAATGGATGTCGGCTTGGAAGAGAAAACAGAAAATGTTGACATCATTAGTCACCCACACAGACGACGGCGAGCCCCAGGTGTCTCCGTTGAATCCGCTGCTGTTCCCTTCACTTTTCTTAGAGAGCAGAAGGCTTTTTCTTTGTTTCCGCTGCCAATCTTACCATTTGCGCCGTTCTCCTTTGTCAGGCAGCTTAAAATTGCAATAAAATTAGTTTTTCTAATAAATTTGCAAAATGCTTAGAAAGTGCAGAGTGCCCGCCGGGCTTTTGCGCAAAAACACCTAGCTTGAGTGGTAGTTGGTCACACTCATCAGCTGTTCGCCGTTTAATTTAGCGGTGTGTACACACTGGTGGCCAGACCAAACAAATTTCGCAAATTTATGGAAGTTCCTTAGTTTTATCAACGAAAATGGACGAAGAAGAGCATCTGCATCGTTTTGGCACTCCCCTGGAGCCGCTGGAGAAAGGTAGGTAGAGCCCGCAAATCAAGATCAGTTGAAATAACCATTCAAAATGCCATTTTCAGATGAGGTGCCCGCCAAGAAACCGGTGGCAATCGAGGATCAAATCGTCAAGGACGAGAATGGTAAGCGGCGATTCCACGGCGCCTTCACCGGCGGCTTTAGTGCCGGTTTCTGGAACACCGTGGGGTCTCTCGAGGGCTGGACGCCGCAAACATTCAAGAGTTCGCGTGCGGAGAAGGCCACTCCGAGGGCCCTGCAAAAGCCGGAGGATTTCATGGACAAAGAGGACCTGGGTGAGTTTGGTATTGCTCCCCAGGGTGTGCGCACCCGCGACGAGTTTGCCAAGGAGGACGAGCAGGAAGAGCGTTCCGGTCAGCGGCGCAGGAAGCTGATGCAGCCGGAGCTGGTGGGGCCTATTCCTGGGATGCCAGTGCTGGAGCAGCTATTGCGACCGGTGCGCGATAAGGTGGCTGTGCGGATTCTCAAGAGCATGGGCTGGAAGCCCGGCCAGGGAGTGGGTCCGCGGCAAACCCGGAAGGAGAAGCGTCAGGCCACTGCGCGAAACCAAAGGGAGCAGTATCTCCTAGAGCACTATGGCGCCGAGGGATTGCCCTCGAAGTCGTTGACAAATGAGGGTCACAGCAGCGGCGGCGATGAGGGGGAAGACGACGAAGACGATGAGGACATAACCTTTGCCCCGGACGACTACGAGCCCATCTTCTACACGCCCAAGGAAAATCGCTTCGGTATGAGCTACTCTGGCCTTAGTCGCGATCCCATCCTCTCCAAATCCTCCTCGGCCAGCTCTGCCACGCCCATGCAGCACATCAATCTCTTCGGGCAGCTGGAGGCCAAGGCCAGGAGCAAGCAGCTCTCCATTCGAGGTCAGGCATTCGGAGTGGGGGCATTCGAGGAGGAGGACGATGACATCTACGCCCGCGACGACATGACCAGGTACGACTTCTCGCTGGCGGACAAGAAACCCAAGCAGAAGAAGCAGCAACACGTCCAGGAGCGCCACGTCATCGAGGGCTTCAGCGAGGACAAGTCTGGGGCAGCTCTGCAAAAGCCCTACGCTATAGATCTTCCTCGAGACTTTCAACCCAGAAACTGGCTGCAGCGAAAGAGCCGCTTTGCTCCCATGGACAAGGAGCAGGCCAGAAAATTGGAGACGAACACGGAGTACAAGCGCACTGGGCTGGGCAGACATGATCTCAATCCTGACCAGCGGGCACGACTGCTGGGCGAGCAGAAAGCCGAAGAAAAGCGAGAGGAAGAGCCACCCAAAGGTAATCCCTTCAAGGATCGCGGTATATCCCTGCTAGAGCGAATCAATGCCAGAACTGAGGGCTTTACAAAGGGCGGCGTTATCACGGAGAGTGGCGAAGAGCAGACCACCGAAATGGCTAAAGAGGTGAAGGAAGCCAATGCGGTTGTACAAGAGAAAGCTGCTCTAAAGACCAAGGACTTAGTTACCTCAGCTTTATCTTCCGGCACCTTCAAGCCCTTCCTGGCGGACGAGGCTAAGCAGCTCCGCTATGACAAGTTTGTGGCCTCCAACTTAAAAGACGATGCCGCAATAACTGACTTTTTGGCCACCCTGCAACCTGTCACACTCTCCCAATGGGATCGCGAGATGGAAAAGAAAGAGTTTATTCAGGCAGCCAAGATATATCGACCTCTGGATGGCCTCATGAACGATCGTTTCGTTTCGGAGGCCACTGTTCAGGCCGAGCAGGTCAAGGAGCAGCAAAAGGCACCGGAAGAGCGAAAGGTTGTGATGGAGCGAACGAAAACCATGTGGAAACCAGCCTCGTTGCTCTGCAAGCGTTACAATATTGCAGAACCCTTTGGCGGTGCCATGCTGGAGCCGGAAAAGGAGCTCAAGGCGAAGCCAAAGATTTCCGTTTTCGACTACCTCGAGACTTCTGTAAATACCAAGGCCAATTTCCAAACTCCCACGATTATACCCAAGCACATAGAGAAACCGAAGCCCAAGGAGGCGGAGAAACCTGCTCCCGCTGCACCTGCGGCGGTTCTTGAACAGGAGAAACCTCCACAAAAGGAGGGGGAGCCAGTCAAGTCCACTTTTGTGCCCAAGACTCCCTTGGAACAGGCAGTAGACGAGTCGCGAAATAAACCCATTTCCGAAAAGGTTGATCTGTTCAAAAGCATTTTCGATGATAGCGATGAAGAGGAGGAGACGGTTAAGGCTGCTTCTACAAATCCTGTTCAGGACAAGCTGGCTGCCCTGCAGGAGGCGCTCGGTCTGCCCTCCAGTGCATCCACTTCAGCAGCAGCTGTCAATGTACTGCGGAACACTTCGCCACCCAGAGGGATCTTTGCGGCCTTGTTCAAGCCCGCCGATGAGCAGGCACCCAAGGAGGCGGCTGCCCCGCCCAAGTTTGCTCCCATTGAGGGAAACAAATTAAAAATCTCATTCAAATCCCGCGAGGAGCGCCTGAGAAACGACAAGGAACTGGCCATGGCCGAAGTGCCGTCCGAGGAAGTGTACGGCCCAAAACTGCCCGGAGCAGCGCCTCAGAAACCGGTGGCACCAGAGGAACAAGCGGAGGCCAGCATAGATGCCAAGCTACAGCAGCTTTGGCAGCAACATGCTCCAAAAAAACGAAAGGCTGAAAAGTGGGTGGAGAAAAAGGTGATCTCCAGCAGCGAGGACAGCGATGATAGTTCCAGCAAAGACTCTTCTTCGTCCTCCTCCGACTCTTCTGCGGTTAGCAAGGCCAAGAGATCCAAGTCCAGCAAGGCAAAGAAATCCCACAAGAATTCCACATCGAAAAAGTCCAAGAAATCCAAACTGAAAAGTAAGAAAAAGTCGAAAAAGAGCGACAGATCCAAGCACAAGACGAAGAAAAAGAAGAGCAAGCACTGAATGTAAATATAAATATTTTCTTAAATAAATAATAGGTATTGACTTTGACTTAAATCTATATTTAATTACTTAATGGTTCATCAATCATTGGGTTTGGTTAATGTTTTTATTGAGAATCAGGGAATCTTTAAATGCTAGTCAAGCTTTTGATTTTTTAAGGAAAACTATTTTGGATGC
>JAEIIJ010004196.1:0-15621 GCA_018904815.1 Drosophila ogumai
GAATTTACTGCATTTTTGGCTTTGTTATGAAATTTTAAAAACATAAATTGTTGATATTTTTACCCTTACTTTCCAAAAAATTATTATATAAAATTATGGATAAATATTAAAAGTAAATCAAGTTTGCAGATTTATTAACAGTAAAAAAACGAACACAACACCGCTTTTCGAATTGAATTTAGTGCATTTTTGGCTTTGTTGTGGATTTTTAAAAATTCGATTTTCCACCAAAAATGATAATATTACCATTTTCTCAAAAAAATATATAAGGGGTTACATCATTAAAGTTGTAAAAATCGGAAATAAATTAAAGTTAAAATAAACAAAAACTAAGTATGCAGATTTATTAACCTTATGAAAACTAATACAAAAACGCTTTCCGAATGGAATTTAATGCATTTTTGGCTTTTTTATGAATTTTTAAAAACATAAATTTTTGATATTTTGTCTTTCCGATTAATTCTTAAACCGTCCACTAGTTGGTGTTAATTATTCCATTGCTGCCTTCTGTAATCTTTCTTGCATTAGATATGCTTTATTTTTTGTATTGTAATATATTTATTTTATTTATTTATAGCCTTATGCTTAATACATGAAGTAACTTTATCTGGTAAAATAGTAAAGGTCGATACCCATCCTGGTTTAAGCTTTCCCTCCCTTGCAATAAAACCAAGTTTCAACTGGATTTTTTGTAATTTTATTTGAATTTGAATAAACAATACTAGACAACAACTACTTAGAAGTAAGTACAAGTTCATACATACAAGTTACGTAAAAATAGTTTAGGTTTAGGCGCTCCGCCGATCCGAACGAATATAATCTTTCAAACGTACTATATGTGTGTGTATTTATGTATGTAGTATATGCGGTGTATAATATAGAGTCATGTATAAGTACAATGTGTTTTTTGTGAGGGTTCATTTGTGTTTTTGTTTTTTTTCAAATACAAAGAAGGCAAAATTACAGCGGCTACTCCGCCCTGCGGAGCGATCCCTTTAGAAGGGAGACCTCCGAGGGCGAAGGGCTTACAACGATTTGTTATAAACAATTGTTCGTTCGTTGGATTTCTCTCCAATCAGATTTAGAGGGGAGTTTTAAGTTTGTTGTTCTTTGTTTCTTTTTTGTGTGTGTTTGACACTAATTATCACTACGCCAGTTTGAAGCTAAATAGTTTCGTAAGTTCCTCCTACTTATCCATGTGAATTGCTTCGCTTTAATAGGGACTAATCAGAGTTTATAATAGTTAGTTTGTGTATATGCAAATGCAATTATTGCTAATAATACATGCGAAAGTCCAACTAAATAAATAATTTGTATCTCTTGTTGGTTTCTTAGCTTGTGTTTGTGTGTGTTTGTGATGTTGGTTGGTTTCTCCTGCTACGGATTGATAGAAACTATCCTGATTAGTCAGAGGTAACGCTTTCGCGGGGCAAAGTCAAAAATATGCTTTGCTTTGCTTTGTTCTCTCAGCTCTGCTCTCCTTCCGCTTCAAGTTAATTATCTAATAAGTATGTCTCTTGATTTCAGTTACAATTTAGGTACACGATTCCCCTGCGAACACGCTTCGTCCTCCGTCCTCGAATCACAAAAGTGCGGACCCCGCTTATAGCACACATATTTCATGATATACAAATATGGTAACGGGTGCTGGTGGTATTGGTTTCAGGTGTGTGTGGCGGCTTGTCTCTAAATACTAATTGCAGGTAGTTCGTTAACGCGTTTACACCAGAGTTTCGCAACAAATATATCGCATTTGTAATTGCATTTATATTTAGCTTTAGTTTTGTGTTCTTGTTTGTGTTCTGCATTTGTTTTTTGTTTTTCTGTGGCCAGCGTAAAACGTGGCTTGGCATTAATACTTTCAATCTAAAACTAATTAAGTGTCGCCAGATTCCATCCGCGAGGCTGTGGATCCATTGGGCCAGTGCCTCCTAGGCGGGTAGATTGGTTTGTTCGTAAAAATCGGGCTCATCCTCTGTCTTCTTGGCCTCGCTGCCATCCAACTGGAAGATAATTTGATTTATTAATATTATTTTTTATAATTTATAGCTGGCATATCCTACCGCTTGCAACTCCTCTGGCTTGTAGATGGCACTCATCTGCATGCGTATGGGCACCATCATGATCAGGAAGAAGGGGAAGGCCAGTGAGAACCTAGATGACTTCACGGTCCACAGAAGGACCAGGCATAGCACCTGGATGGTGGTGAACAAGTGCAGCTTCCAGGGTCGCACCCGCTTTACATATGGCGTGGGTGGATAGTGCTTCACCGGCATGAAGTACAGGCGGATTCTGTAAAAAAACAGGGAGTTAATAATAATATTGTAATTTATTTTATTTTCCTAAAACTCACCGCTCAAAGAACTGCACTCCGCTCATGGAGGCCACACCCATATAGAGAAAGACTCCAAAGAGCACGGCCATGGGTATCAGACGCAGGAGCGGAGCCATCAGCACCGACAGGCCAATCATCAGGCACACAAAGAAGCCGGACAGACGCTGCTCCTTTACATCCACAATCCTGGGCGACTCGCCAGGAGCATGGGTGCTGTTTTAATTTAAAACCAATAAAATTAATAAGCTCCCCTTGATATATATTTTAAAATTTAATATTTACTCACCGCGACATGATGGTCACCGAGGAGACATGCGTCACTGATCTCACAGTGGCGGCACAGTGCCAGGGCATTCCAAACAAGCCGCAGGCAGCGTTGAGCAGGCACAGCAGCACAATGTCCCAGTGCAGGCCGGAACCCTTCTTCAAACCGCGATCCGGCTTGTCCACAATCAGCTCCGAGATCTGAGACTCCATGAAGATGAGAATATACACAAGCAGGGCAGGCACCACGCAGGCAAACGGAATCCACGTTGAGGTGGCATTGAAGCCAATGTACCAGCCACGCTTGGAGGGATCGCTGGGCGACAGGCCCTCCGGCACCACCAGCTTCTCCGTGTACACAGCGGGCACCAGGTAGTCCACCAACACGAAGATGGCAATGGAGATGGGCACACCAAAGTCTCCAAGGGCACGGCGTGCATTGCGACCCAAAAAGTGGGAGTTGCGGAAGAGCTTCAGGTAGTAGGCAACCACAAAAGTGGCCAGCGTGAGAATGGTGCAGAAGAGGGCGGTGTTCGGCTGATTCTTGGGCAGCGGCGGCGGTCCCATTGGCATCGCTGTGGTGGAGATGTTAAGGACGCCCTCGGTAATGTTGGCCAACCCGGGAGACTGGGTCACGTTGAAGAGACTTCCGTTGGCCGCATGATCGTGGGCAACCAGCGTCGGCGGCGGCAGGTTGTAGTCGGCCAGCAGGGGATTCTCGTCGTAGATCGAGACCAGCTTCATCATCGTTTCCACAATGTAAATCAGCGTGATCAGGGCGGAGAAGATCTCCTGGGTGAATCTCGTGAGCAGGCGCACATAGACGCTTCCCTCGAAGGCGGAGACACACAGGGCGATGACTATCAGCCAGATTCCCACGTAGACCCGCAGCGACAAGAAGTCAAAGTTGTTTTTGGTGCAGAAAACCATCAAAGCTTCGTCGAAAAGCAGCAGGGGACCTGTGGTTCCAATGATCACCAGGGGCTGGCAGGAGAGACAGTGGAAGATGATGCCCACCAGGGAGCAAGAGATCAGCGTCTCCGAGATGCCGATCCAGGCATGGGTCTTGGCGGAAACGAGACCTCCAAAGGTGATGGCGGTCGAGAGGCAGGCAAAGTACATAAAAATTGTGGCCGCCAGGGTTTCCGTGTTCAGGCCATCCAGAATGTCGCTCTTGTACATGGGCATGCGGCGCTTCAGATCGTTCCTAAGGCCACCCCACAAGCGGTGGGTCTTCTCCAAAGGACTGGGCCGCTTCTTTCGCTTGCCATCATCGTCGTCGGAGCCACCATCGCCGCCACCGCCGCCATCTCCTCCTAGTCCTCCTGTAATGGCACCCAGGGATTGCTTCTCCAGCAGCGCCTTCTCCTCATCCTTGCCAATTTTGATCATCTCACTGTCCCGCTTCACTTGCAGCGCTTTGATTTTGCGGGTTCGGATCCAATCCTTCTTGGCCTTCAGTTCCTCAAAGGGCAGCAGATCGTGACGATCCCAGTTGCCGGGCGGCAGCACAATGGAGTCATCCAGGAACTCATTGATGGCCGACAGCAGGTCCTTGCGATCGTCGGCCTTGTAGGCAATGGCGTGGAAGTGCTCGTTGGCCATCAGCGTGGAGATGGAGCGACCCACCTCATGGTAGTCCAGGTCAAAGTTGCGGGGTCCCAGCAGCACGAACATGAAACGCACTGGAACTGGAACCTCGGTCAGAGTGGGCATGAGAACACCCTCCGACAAGCGGACAAAGGCAATCGTTGGCTGCTCCAGGAACTCAACAGCACCGACCTTGAAGGGTAAAGAAAGAAATTTGGAATGAATAAAAATAATAAATCTAAGAAAATTTGCTCAACCTACCAAAACAGTGGTGGCCTCGGCTCCTGCCGGTATCCTCTTGAGGATCGTGTCATTCTGCAGCTTCTTGAGATCCTCCTGCGACGAGGAGTACAGATCGTCCTTCATGTCGATCTTCAGCTCATTGCTGCGCTTGCTGCCTCCAATCTCGTTGGCCGGCATGATCCTGATTTTTTTGTCATCGGTGCCGCCTGACAGGTTCTGTGAAACACACCAAATATGTCAGTAAAGGATCTCTCTAAAATATATCTAATTTCTTGGGGGAACATTAAGCGAGCTCTACATGCAAAAGCTGGTGCCAAACACAGAACACGAATCATATATATATATTATTTTATAACATGCTATTCAACAAGTGCTTCTAGGACAGCAGTAGGGTTTAGTTTTGGGTTTTTGGGGGTATAGAGAGTAGAGTACTTGAACAACACAATCACAATCACAATTGAGAACTTGCCAATCGTGGAGGTGGAGGTGGAGAGAGCACACATAAAAACAGTAGTTCTAAGGGGGAAGAGGGGCTACGGAACGTGGCTAACGTGGTGGGGCTAAAAAGAAACAGCGCGAGTTCTATAAGCGCATTTTGGCAGCTTCAGACTCCTTCTTACTAGGTTTTTTTTTGGGGTTTCAGGGAATGAAATCTGATATATATAAGTTTTGTTTTTAGTTTATAATAATTTATAAAAAATATAATATAAAAACAATAATTTTCCCAGACTTCCTATTGGAATTCCCTATGTTTTCTGTAGTTTTAAATTTGAAAGGGTAGAAATAAGGATTAAATATTTGTTAGATAAAAAAAAAAACTGTAGAAGCTAAAGTCTAACAATTTTTAATTTTCAAATAAATTAAATTGATTTGAAAAAACATTTTTTTAAGTTAAAAAATATTCTAGAGCCACGCTTGGGATTTATTCCCCTTTCTTCGCAGCCAAATCACAATCTTTTTCATTCCCTGACCCCCCACCGAGCTTAGAAGGAGTTCAAGAGGAGAAATTCTTTTCGGAAGAGATTCTTTGCAAGCTCATTACACCCAGGTAGGACATCGTGGAGTGGCGCCGGTGATCGATGGCCGCCGCGGCAGCTGTGGTGGCGGTGGCCACGTTCAGCATGGCCGCTGTCGGTGGGGCACTGGACGTGACGCAGATGCTCCGCCTGGCCTTGGCCAGGTTTCGGGGTGCCTGCTGCTGGAACTGCTGGTGTTGCGAGGAGCCATCCGCACCCATCCATAGAAACTTTATTTCAGAGTTTTGTTTTTTTTCGACGGAGTGCAAAAAGTATTTGTGTTTGTTTTTTTTGGCGAAATAAATCAAGAGAAATTCAAGAGATACACAAACGATTGGAAAAAGCGGCGCTTTATAAGTTAACTGTACGATCATGTCTATATACAATTTGGCTGTTCTTTACCGATTTCGGAATAAGTTGCTGTTGTTGTTGTTGTTGATACGATATTGGATGTTGTAGTTATTGTTGTTGATGTTGGTGTGCGATAGTTGTGAGTCATATGAGTTATATATGGCGGAAATAGACAAGAGAATAATGACCACGATCATGGGGATTAACAAACTTTTGTCACACTTTTCACTGAAAGCCAATTATTTATAGCGAACAGGCACGATAAAGTTGATAATTAATTCGGTTAAATAATGATTTATGATTGATATTAGTATGACAAGAAGAGAATGCACAAGAGTGTCAGCAAAATGGAGCTGATGAGAGCTGAGGGAGTGGGTATCAGGATGTGAATCTCACCTGCAGGCTGGTGTAGCTGTTGTACTTCCGCTTGGTGAAGGGCAGTACGCCCTGGTGCTCGTTCACATGGCGATGGCGGAGCAGCAGCGACCGCATCACCGAGGGCTTGTCATTGATGTCAATCAGGTCCTCAATCACCATCTGAAAGGGGTTTAATTTAAAGAGTTAATAATAGATTCTTTTACTAAAAATAGTTGTCAAGATAATATATGGTTTTCCTAACTAAAAATCATTGAAAACTATTAAAACTCCTTGAAAACTACTTAAGCAAGCTTTTAAATGTCACCAAAGAACCCTCACCTGTTCCACAACACGATAGGCCACGGCGGGCAGATCCTTCTCGTTGAGATCGAGCAGGACCACGCCCGTCTCCAGGCAGCGACGCAAGTTGAGCAGCGAGTGGAAGGACAGGGAGGCCACATGGGGCTTACCCCAGCGATCGGAGCCCTCTTCCACATCCTCCTCATACTTGATCCAACGCGCCGTCTCCTTCCACTCTCGATCCTCGCCCACGCCGGTGAGCTCGTCCAGTTGCACAAAGATCTAAGATGAGTAAAGATACATTATTTGTAAATTTTAAGAAATCAAAAGATCACTCTTGGACCTAACCTCATGGGGACTGTGGTCCACCTCGGGCTTCTTATTGGTAAACGGCGAAATCGTAATCTGGGGCAGCTCCCTTAGCTTGATCGACGAGTGATGAATCTTGTGGCGGCGCAGGGCCCTTGGGTCGTCCGAACGATGTGATCTCAGCTCATTGAGATCGGCCTCCTATAATGGGTGGGGGAAAACAAAGGATTAAATGGGGAACTCGAATTTTAAATATTCCTGTTGGGCTAAGGGCACGGCCTAGGATTAGATGGTCAACCTGTTTAGCCGGTATTTGGCCATTTGTCTACAGGTGAAAGAGTCCGTGTGTTTGCGATTTTTAACAATGAGAGTTGGAGAGACACAAGAGCAGGGTTAATTAGAGATGAACTCAACTACGCTTAGATGGGTTAATGGATTCTAGGATTTTTTAAGGGTAAAGGGAGGAGGAGTATTCACAGATTTAAGTTTGTCCTAAAGGGCCCTACCTCCAATGCCGTGTCCTCAGGCTGCACAGAGATGCGACGCGCACCTGCATCACCGTTTTCCTCGAGGGTCTTTTTGGGTTCCACGCTGTCCTGATGTGAGAATTTACGCTGTCTATAATACTGGTGGCGGCTACAAAGAAGAGATTTTAAAAATAAATACAAGTTGAGATTTGTTATAGTTTATATGAAATTTTAAATTTAATTTCCCTTAAATCTTTCTTAAAAAATCATGACGTATACGCAATGCTTCTGAAAAACTTATTTCAAATATATTACGCATACGACTCGTTGCCAAAAGTATTGCATAATTTATAGGCAAACTGTAGACCTTCCTCTTAGTATTTGTTTATGCAAAATTAAATGAGAAATAATATATTTTTCAGGTTTTACCTTCTTCGGCGTTTGCGTTCGTGCGATTGGTCCGTTGGCTGGTCATCATAACTCAAGCTGGGCGGGGTGACAACGATCTTCTTTTTGCCCCCGAACTGGACGTGCTTCTCGTCCACCGAATTATCCGAGTGATCACCGTGGCCGGCTCTCTCGGAGACTAGTGGAAAGTCCTCGGGGATGTCATCATAGTTCTGGGCATTGTTCAAAGGCTCCGTTTGGCTCTCGTACTCCGAGTCCTCCTCGATGTTCAGATCGTTTGTGCGGACTTAAGAAATACAAATAAACAGCATATTAAATCTATAAATACAATAAAGTTATAAAATATTTAATAAACCCACTGCTATTCTTCTTTCTGGATCCAATGGGCTGCTGGCTGTTGTCCTGGAAGGTGGTTACATCAAATTTGTCCTTGCGTGCACTATTGCCGGCAAAGACCTTTTCCATTTCCGAGTCCAGCAGCACTTCGTCGGGATCCTCATTGCCGGACTGCAGGGAAAACGAAGGGAGAAGACACACAAGATTGAGAGATATTAGTACAAATTGTCGTTACTCAATTGTTTTCATGCGTTTTTGGTCACGTTGTGCATGAGTCAAGTCGGCGCAAATACTTTTCAATTAAGAATCTATAGGAAAAACAAAGTCAGACGAGTCACATGACTCGCAGCATTATTGTTCTTCGTCACGAGTTGTCTTTCGACATGTTGACGATCTCTGAATAAAACGACAAACAAACAAACGAAAAAAAAGGGGGAAAACTGTGGGCATTAATCATCTACCAGCGGGTGCGAACGTCACGCATTAAGAAACCTCAAGAAGATACAGAAAAAGAACCCCTCGATCAGCCTTCTGAGGATGAGACTCGAACTGGATTCACTGGGCGTTGTTCGTAATTGCTTTTAATCGATCTCAATTGATTTTCATAGTGACGAAGGCATTGATTGCGCACTTCTCTCAATCATCATCAGTCTTAGCGTCTTGTGTTGAAACTATATTTCTTTGGCCGAACCAGAAGCAAGTAAACTCAATTATTTTCAATTGTTGAGTGGCTATCAGATTACAAATATGTGAATTTTTTGATTGAAAATCACTGAGAAGGTTACAGGGAACTTAATTTCCTCACCAGTGCTGTGATTTTTCAAAGAAAAATTAAGTTTATTTATTTACAGAAAGATTTAGAATATTTATAAATGGCCTTAAAGTCATAAAACCTTTTTCAAACTTCCCTAATTAATGAAAATTCAACAAGAAACAAGTCTTTTAATATATGAAATCTACTTTATTTACCCATTTTATTAAAATCATAAACAATGATATATATATTTCAATTTTAAAGTCGCTCCATCTACCTTAAATATTCGACTCCTGCTGGTGTTTTTGTTCACACCCTTCATAATGAACACCTCGAATGTGTTGGCACAAAGTCAGTCAACATATTTTCCCAGGTATTTTCACATTCAGCTTTAACGACGCGTCTTCGGGTGCTCGGTAGTGGGTGTATGTGTGTGTGTGTGTGTAGTGCGTACGTGTGTTTTCCCAGTTGTTTGCTACGTCAACATGGAAATTATCGTATGCTTAGACGTACATAAATGCAAATGGAATTAACTAAATGCGATTTCCCCCTGCTTCGGTTCCCCGAAGGACAACAACTTTCCGGTCAGGTCTGCAGCTGCTAAATATTTAATGCCACCTTTAATACGGAAAGAAGGAGAGAGACAGGGACAGCTGGAGAGTATCCTTGACAATTACATTCACTTCCTGATAAGCTGGGGGCTGATAAGGGAGGGAAAACAAAAGGCAAACACACAGAGTTTCAGTTTGAGTTTATAAATAGAAAAATTTAATAACGCTGAGAGCCTGCACGTGGGAACGTCAATGTGTCCAGCAGGAAACAAGAAGGAACGTTAATACCGAAAGCTTCGACCATGAGATACCCGGTGGAAGGCATGAAATATGCTGTAAATTATTTGAAAATAATATTTTTTTAACAGAATTTATTTTACAAAGCACATAATTGCTTACAATTTCTTGCTTTATTTTATTTTTTTATTTATTAAGCAGTCACACCAAGAAAACCATTAAACACCACTTTATACGTCTCTTTAACTTTTTCTTTTAATTACAAGAACTTATATTATTCCAACGACAGAATACCCTTTATATTTCCCTACAAATACCCAGCACATAAACTCAAATGAAAGGAAGACCAATGACCAGGTGTCTCTATGTGTGACCCCAGTGTGTGCATAGGTGTTGGGGAGTGGGCGGTGGTGGCTATGGGTGGCTTTTGCATGTGATAAGCCAAAGCGTAACGCGCCACGTTACGTTAATTAATCGATAAACACTAAGTTCTATGCGTAGTATCATAATGACGTTGCTATTAATGATGCCGCCGTCGATCATTATGAAGTTAATGGCATTGCTGATTTACAGATACGACAACAGCAACGACAACACGGCAGTAAAAGTATTTTGTCATAGGGCCATTAGCTTGATGCCCATCATAATGTGGAATAATACATGGAAAACCACCCAAAAACAGGCAAATACCACCCACTTCTCAGGTAACTGTTCTAAAAGAGCGTCGCACTTTATGCAGCATGTCAACGGCGCTTATCAAAATAATCGATGCTATGTTTAGCCCCCTTTTCCGCCTCCTAGTGACGCCTACTCTTTCTATATCCCCATCCCGTTGCCCCTTTGCTTTGGCCCGCCCTCTCAAAGCTGTCTGAACTGTCAATTTTCGTTGTTGTTGTTGTTTGCCCAACGTTCCAAAAGCGAGCCAAATGAATATGCACGGGTCACAGCCCAAATGCACACAGTGGTTAGCCAACGAAATAGAAGCCCAAATGAGATCATTCCACGGGGAAATTCAGGTGGAAAATGATGATGGAAAATATGTTTATATATGTTTATTATGATGGAAAAGTAAGCTTAAAGTTAGAATGTATTTTTTACTATTTTATTAGAACGAATTGGGTAGATATTAACTTCTTTAAAAGTATTAACTTTTGTTTAAAGCAATTCCTCTTCTATATTAATTAAGTGCTTAATAAATCCTAGAATAAATTAGTATTTTTCAGAATTTAATTTTGCAAAAATCATAGCAAAACTAATCACACAACTTCAAATCCCAAAAGTTATTCACTTTCAAGTCTAGAAAAGATTATATTTATCTGAGAACGAGTCTACTTTATTTATTCAAAAATTAATCACTACTCCAAACACATGCAAACTAAAACCCCCGCAGTTTACCTAACTTATTCTTGACTCTAGAAAACTATTATGCCATTGCAGATATTTTTCTTTGCTATTTGCTGAACCTCTCAAGCATTTGTGGCTGGTGCACCTATTCGAGTGGCAGGCGTTGTGCGCCACAAGTTCAGTTCTCCCATAAAGCTGAGCGTGCATGTAAGCAGCTCACAGTTGTCTTGGCCCCATTCCCCTTGCTGCCGCCAGCTTCTTCTCCAGCCTCGAGGAGCTAGTACCCACCGTCTCCAAGTTGAGCCAACAATAAGTCGCGCTGAGTTCGTTGAAGAGTGTTTCTGATGTGATTTGACATCAAGAAATGCAAGTGAGCGGCGGCACGTGACTTATGTGCGAGTCATAAGCGAGTTAGAGTCGGGTGTTCGTGGCCTAAACAACTTTTTCAGGGGGTTCCAACTTGCCAAATTGAATCAAATTGCGGCTAAAGCGAAACTTGTTAAGATTTTGCGCCAAGCGGGTTGCCAACTGCTGTTGTCAACGCAGTTACAGGCACAGCCACAGCCAGTGTCGGAGTGAATAACTTTTTGCACTGCGGATTAAAAGTTTGTCTTCTGGGATATATCGCGTAACTTTGTATTTATTGGAAAACTGTTTGAGTTGCCAAAAAAAAAATAAGGAGAGAAATAAAAAAAAAATGATGGAACGAGTATGTGGGGAAAAGTGAGGTAAAAGCAAAAGATTGCCAAAGTTCGGTGGGTCTTAAAAAATATAAAAAACGCAAGCATGCTGCTGGGTACTTGAAAAGTTTTTTAAACCCTGTCAAAATTAATATTATTTGTATGATTTTTTTAGCATATAAAGATGGATTTCTTACTCAACTTGATACATTTATTCTCTAAAATTTTTATGGATAACTCCAATTATAAACTCTTTCATGAACAAAGCTAAACTCAGGAGTGCCCAACATCTGGTCATGACTAAGTATCCCATGTTGGTAAGAGGATTGTTGTGTGTTTCTGGGAAAAAACACCGAAACCGTTTAGCTTTACATTTAACTTGTGACTTTGAGTTGGATATATTTATGAATGTATACATAAAACTTTTTATTTGTTTGCAGCTGTCGAATTTTTCCATGGCCCGTGCATAATTTGGTTGATTTCGCGCTAGCCCGCTTTTCGCTTTGGCACAACGCAGTTTGGCTGCTTCTTGTTGTTATTTATACTTTACTTTATTTGTTGTTGTTTGTTTGCACAAATTAACGATGCTTCTATAACGCTTTTGTCCGACTGTCAGCCGCTGGTTGGGTCGCTGGCTCGCTGAATCGCTGTGTGTTGGTGCGGCGGGTGTATCTGTGTTAATTTAATGTGAATTCCGCAGCGGAAATGCTCGCACAAGCAGACTGACAACCGGGAGGGAAGTGTCAGAGGAAAAAGGGCAGCTAAGGAAAAGCGGAAAATGCGGCGACAGGCGGCAGGAGGCGGCAGGGACGGGAGGTCAGCGAGACGTACACGTGCGAAAGGTTAAACTGGTCATTGTGCGGAGGCAAAGGCCCAAGCGTTAAAGCGTCGTAAACGCAATCTAGTGATGGGAAATCATGCTGACAACGCTCCTCATCCAACATTCACTTCTATATGTCTATATATCTGTATATCAATGCCTCTTTATATCCACACTTTGCGCTCTAAGCTCTCACAATAGAAAAGTGTTGCATACTTCAAGGTCAGCGGGTGGCATTGTGTGCGGTGTGGGTGTGTGTGGTGGCGTTTGTGGGTGTGCAATAAATAGTTGAGGCCTGCTCTATTTATTATCCTGTGGCCCGGAACTGAATAGAAAATATTCTTGTTAATCCAAGGGTATTTTATGGGAATTTTGCCTTTAATCGCTTTTCCTTATAACCTGAACTTTTTAATGGCTTTGCAGCTGTTGCTGGAAAATCTTCTCACTTAATATGATTGCTGATTATAGGGAAAGTGTAATTAAAGTAAATTAGATAATTATATGGAAAATGCAGGGGGTTTCACAGGTAAGTTTATTAACTTGTTAAGGGTTTTTATTAAGGGGAATTTAAAAGCGCATTAAAATTATAACCTCTGAAAGCTAAAGGGTTTTGTTTAAAAAAGGGTATTAAAAATATGCAAGTAAATCATGATATGGTGTCTGAGTAATTCGTTGAGGCGACATTAATAGGATCTTTAAACTTTTATAGCTGCCATATAAACTAAAGGGTTGATTTAATAGGCTTGTAAATAAAATTAAATATAAGTAAGTAAAAAAGGAGACAGCTTAATGCGACATTTTATTTAAATAAATTCTTTGAGAAAATTAGCTTTCTTTTCTTAGCAAAAATGTCATGCAAATTCCCTATTTTTCTAAGGACTAAAAACCCTGAAAAATATGCAGCTTATATAAGCAAAAACTTTCATTGAACTCAACTTGAGACCCAACTAACTTTGACGCCTTGAAAGTAAACTAACTCAAAGTGAAAACCCTCTGTTTACAGGTGTGTGTTTGTTTCTTGGCATCAATAATGCATGAACTGTTAAATAATTCAAAACGTTTTTATAATGCAGACAAATTGGAAACACGAAACCGCACAAATCCCATTCAGGCAGTCAATTCAGTCATTCATCAATCCGGCAAACCGAAATGAAACTCGGTTATTATTAGAGAAGACCTCCTCCTTCTACTCCTCGTAATTTTTAAGATGCCACACGAAAAGGCACACAACACCTTTATATATGTATATGTAGATGTATATGTATATCCCTGTGACCGCAGACACACGTGTGTGTGACTCCTGTCGCTTTGGGGCAACATTACGGTAACATTTCGGCATTTTTCACTGCCTGGGAGCCGTTTTATTGCCCCAAGAAGTAGGCAACAACCAAAACGAATTTCCTCTTGAAAATTTGGGTATATTTCGGGCTCACACACACACACACACACTTACAGCAAACAAAAAGGCCAAGTCACTTGTTGTGCCCAGCTGCCAACAGCAAATATCCTATAATTTTATAAAAGAAGATGAAAAATATAATAATTTGTGAGACTGTGTGTGTGCGAGGCCTTTTTGGGGCGCTTTTAAGCCAGAATTTTCAAGGTTGTGTGCTCTTGAAAAGTTTTGTGCAAATTTCGCCAGAGTTTTTGGTTTATTTTAAGGATCAAACACAGTCTTAACTATGTTTTATTGAAGATTACCTGGGGCACTTGTGAAGTTTTAGGTTGAATTTTTCAAATTTACAATCACTTTAGTTTCGTAATAGTTTTAGTTTTATTTTATTTTTCGAACTTTCTGCCTGTTGCACTTTGACCCACGTTTGGACCTTACGTTTTGTTTTTATTACACTCGCAGGGAGCACGCGATCCTTGCTGAGGAAAGGCTGCCCAGCAAATGAGGGGCCATGGCACTTGGCCAACTTGGTTTCAGCTGCTGCTTGTGCTTCTGCTGCTTCCACCTGGTACTGCCACTGCGCAGGCGTTGGCCAAAAGCGCGCGTATAACGGTAGCACACACACGGCTCACGGCATGGCACACTACCGCCCGCGCTCAGCTGGCAGCGCTGCAGCGTTTCGGCCACGCTCAGCTGATTCTCAGGGCCACTACTACTACTGCCAGGACTGCCAGGATGCCGCCAGGAGATGCCACCCCCTCTGCTGACGTAAATTGCAATGCAGTTCTGGCCAAGGCGAGAGCTTTTGTTGGCCCATTAAAAAGCTTTTTGTGCCCTGCTCGCAGCCTGCTGCTGCTCTCCTGCACTTTTTTTCGGGGGCTGTGCATAATTAATGGCAAAGCTTTATCCTCGCAGGACACCACCACGACGAATGATGGTCAAGGCCGCTCAAGGCCAACACTTAGTGTTTTGTATGGAAAACGATGGCGGGCGGGCGGGGGCAAGGGGTGTGGGTAAGCTGGGAAAGTGGGCCTTTGTGTGTGTGCGAAATAAAGCTTTTTTTGCGCCTTGCACAAAAATCTATTCACTTGATGGCACTTTGAACGGCTAAGCCAGTAACATTAAGGCTCATTAGCCAAGCGACGATGTGTGTGCATGTGTGAGAGAGAGTGTGTATTTTGGGTAATTAGCGATAACAGTCGAGTTGTAACGGCTAATTGAGTTATGTGCCTGTGTACAGTGCGGCTCAAGATGATAGCACCCTCAGGGGGTGCTAAATTATGCAGCGCCATTAAGCATTAATTTTTTGTAATTGATTGATTGTTCTTTTGGTGTGTAATAAATATTTAACAACTGTCAAACGGGGTTATGGTGGCAAAGGGAAACCTACTTTTATCGTAAAATGGAGTTATGATGGCTGCCAAGGAATTTAGGTATCTCTTAATAAAAGATAAGAATTATGACGGGTAATGAACCGGTTTAATTGTCATTTAATATGATATTGTCTTTTAAGTAAACAAAATATTATTTACAAATTTTTTATTCATCTACTAGCTTTACCATAATAAAGGTTGTGGTATTTTATGTGTGGTTTAGCCTCTACTTTAATTATAGAAATGCTTTTTCATGCAAAACAAAGTACCTTCGATGATGTTCATATTTTTTATACCCTGTAAAAACACTCAAATAATTACTACTTAATAGATACACTTCACTTTTAAAGCTAATGACATGTTGTGCAATTTTATACACTCATAACACTATATTTCTATATTTAAAAAAAGTTGCCCTAAAAAAAAATCGCCAAAAACTGAAAAATTTGGTTTTGAATTAAGAATGAGTTTCCATGAATTTAAAATCAATGCC
>JAEIIJ010004202.1:0-10874 GCA_018904815.1 Drosophila ogumai
AACAATATAAAAAGCAGATACGACTCATTCTAAACAAGCCTT
Organism: Drosophila ogumai; assembly: GCA_018904815.1. NCBI lineage: Eukaryota > Metazoa > Arthropoda > Insecta > Diptera > Drosophilidae > Drosophila > Drosophila ogumai. The sequence continues at coordinate 43 of JAEIIJ010004202.1, forward strand.
CTGGACTGCTAGAGCCTGTAGAGCAAACTTTTTGTATTAAAAATCAGTCTATTGATATAACAGATTTGAGATATATAACAGATATGAGAGTTTCTTTGTTTGTTCATATATCACAAGTATATCTTGCAGGTATTATGCATACTTGATGTACACATATATGATACCATATAATCAAGCAGACATTTCGTATAAAAGTCAGTTATCCTATTGGTATAACAGTTTTGAGATATTGAAGTTCTTTAAAGGTTGCTTATGTTTCACCAGGTTTGTTTATATATATCAAGATATACATATGTAAGTATTATGCAGACTTGATGTACATATATAAGATATATATACATATATCTTTGTCAAGATGTGTGTGAGTTTCAGGTCTTGGCTCACACCGACTGTTAGTTAGGTAAGATTGCTGGTGATTTTTGTTGCTGCTGTTACTTGTTTGTGTCTCATAAACACGTTCACACAGATACACTTTGGCGTCTGCATCGGTGTGTGTGTGTGAGATGCTGAAGACCTGCTGTTGTTGGTTGGTTTTTTTTTCTTTTTCATATTATTTATTTGTATTTTTTTTCGGTTGGACTAACTGGTTTTATAAAGCCAGCAAAAACCAAAAAACCAAAATAAAAGCAACAACAGCGCGATGACGACGTCGACGACGCAATATCCATAACCTCGATGAGCTAACACCAATACAATCAGCTGGATATGCGAATTGAAAATGAATACAAAGTTATTATTGAGTGTTATTTATAATACTCGAACGGAGCGAGCGAGCACAACCTGCACGATCGGCCATTGAAGGAGGCGGCAAAGGGGGCGTGACTTTGAATATGTAGATACATATATCTGGATGTATCTCCACAGCGAAGGTCACAATAATAGTAGACTAGGGTAATTTACCCAATTATTTAATTACTTCCTTACAAAAATATACTCGGATTGGTCTGAAACTTTCGGTTTATATGTATTTTTGGTCTTGGTTATTGAACCAATCATTAAAAATGTCAATTTGCACTGATTTTGTGTACTTTTTGACATTGTATTCAAGATATTAAAAGGTTTGAAGATCACTTTTAATGATCTTGTAAATTTTGCTGTATATTTTAAATATTATTTATATATTTTTTTTTTAACTGCTAGCTTAATGACCGCTATTGTACATTTATATTCGCATCTATTTATCGCCCCGGGGAATAGCATTAGCAATTAAAGCCAGGTATTTATATTTAGTTAGGGATGAGATGATCATCGATCGATACCGAATGATCGATCGAATCGCCGAGATAAAAATCAAAAAATAAGCATCTGATTTCCATATTTACACACGAAATATTATTTTTTCGGTTCAATTAAAAGTTCAAGGTAAAGCCTCAAATTTTCTATGCAAAGTGCGAGATCGAGATGTATATTTTTATCAGTTGAAATTTGATTAGCAAGCCAAGGCGCAGATCAAATTAAATTGAATCAAAAAACGTACCTTTAAAGAAAAATAAAAGAAAAAGGGAAAGAAAAAGAAAAGGAAAAACAGAAAAGGCAAAAAGAGAACAAGGAGAACAAGGAGATGTGGGGGTATGGGGAGCGCAGGCATAAAACAAAGTCTCGCATCGATTTTAATTGTTGGCAAATTTGAATTGGAAATTAACACATGCAGCGCTGTCATGCGAGTTTTTCATTGCATTTCGTTTCCATCTCCATTTCCATAGCATTTTGCATTGCATTGCGTTTCTGTTCTCCTTTTTTTTTATTTTCTTCTCTTTTTTATTGCTGATCACTTTTGATCGATTGATGGGGCAGGAACATACACAACAAAACAATCTAGAACAGACACTGCTCTGGCACCCCCAACACGATCTACAGATCCCGATACAGCACACAAAGCAACGTGCTGGGCTGCACTTGACGAAAAAGGGGATGCAGTTTTCCAACTATAAGTATTAAAGTATTAAAAAGGATATGTTTATATTTTCCCAGGGTATTATAATTTCACAAAAAAAACAGCTTGCAACTTAATAAAGGAGTCATTTCCCACCCCATAAACCATATATATTTTTGATCAGCATCAACAGGCGGCTCTTTCTAGTCATATTTGGGAGAAAATCAAAATTTTCAATTTTTTAAAAAAATTGATAAGAGGTTACATCGTTAAAAAAGTAAAAAATTAGCTCAAAAATTAAATTGAAAAAATCCTTTAGCTTAGTATGCAGATTTATTTACCGTATAAAAACTAAGCCAAGCCCGCTTTCCGAACTGAATTTAATGCATGTTTGGCTTAGTTATGGATTTTTTAAATTTGTTTTTTTTATAAAAAATTATATACAATTAGAGATAAATATTTAAATTAAATTAGTTATGGCATGAGCATTAAAAAATATATACATATTTAAAGAATGACAAATCTTTAGTTAATAGCCAAAAATGCAGTAATTGGCAGGTCATATTTATCTATTTATAAATAATAATTAATAAAATCCAACAAATTCCTTTAAATACATTACATACATATATACTGTCTAGCAAGGCGCTCTCTAAGAAGCTTAAGATTGATAACAATTTAATAATTAAATCAACTAACTTTATTTAAGTATTAAATTCGTGACTAAATCAAGGCAACACATTAACCACCTTGTATTTTACATAATACCTAAAGTTTTGGTGAGAAAATAAAAAAATGAGTAATATCCCCTGGTTTGTAATTAAGGAACACCTTATAAAACAATATACCAAAAACTAAACCATATATATACTGGTATTAAATTGTTATTAACCATTAACCACGCGTGATAATTTACATAATATCCCAAAAATTGTTGGCTTGAAATGCGTCCCTGTGTGTGTGTGTGTGTTGTTAGCTCATAGCATTGGTTTTTTTTCGGGTCGTGAGTTTTGGGCCATCCCATAACGTTCCCCAGCCGATCCGAGCGATCCAAACGATCCATCGATTGAGGTCTAGGTCGAACCATCGCGTCGTCGTCGAATGGGCCAGCATTTCACATTTTCGCGGCGTCCGCATTGTCCATCCGTTCGTCGGCTGTTAACAGTATTTGGTAAGCGAACGCCGCGCGCACAAAGCGTAGATAGCGAGAGTGTTTAAGGGGGGCAGCAGCAGCAGCAGCAGCATGGCGAAGGAGGCGGTGTAAAGGGCAGGAGGAGGAGGAAGCAAAGTGGAGCCAAAGAGCGAAAGAGAAGACACTACGCATGCGCAACTGGCGTGCCAGTTTCGTTTCGTTTCGTTTCATTGCCAAGCGTCCGCGTCCGTCGTCGTCTCGTTTGTTTCTTCCTCTTTCATTTTGTATTTCTTGTTTCTTCGTTTCGTTTCATAATTTTTGTAGTTGTTGTTATTGTTGTTGTTTCTTTCGAACCGGCTCTGCTGGGCGCACTCATATAATACTAATTGGCAACAACGAAAAATCTCATAATAAACACACAATAAAAGAAAACTTCACAACTTGGCCTTGCTAAATTCGGAGCACAACAACCATAAAAAAAAAGAGAAACAAATACAACCATATACAAAATCCGGCACAGACACAAAGACAAAACTAAAAAAATAATAATAATAAATTAAAAGAAGAAACAAATCGATTTGTAGCCAAAAAAGGGTTCCGTCTTTAATCGATGTTCATATATTAAAAAAATGTATAAAACACAATAAACAATTTCTGCTGGTTTTTCTTCCTCTGTTGCAATTTTTATACATAAAACTGTTGCAATTGCCGTTTTTGTTTTGCTTAAGTAAAACCAGAGTCCAAAAACAAATTGATGGAAAAATAAAGAAAAGGGAAAGGAAACAAAGAGACTGGGAGACGGGATCATGGGGGACCTCACGCACACAAGCATAAAACCAGAGAGGCGGCAGTTGGAGACATAAAGAGAGAGGGAGCGCGTTATGCAATCGAAATGGAGAGTTTTCGAATGGGAGCAAGACCAAGTGGGAGGGGAGGCAGATGCATGTAGCTAGGAGATGGCAGATGTAAGGCGGAAAGTCCCAATAAAATTACCAGTTGTTTCCAAACTGGGAGAATTCCCATATTTACTACTTAAATAAAAAAATAAATAAAATAAAAAACATTAGTTCAAAATTAGTATAGCTTTGAACTCTGAAAAATCGCTCAAAAAAGTGATTTACAGGAAAAAGAGAAATGCATTTTCAGCGTTTTCTTTGACGATCAGCAAAACTCTCCTGTTACATTTTTTTTCTTCGATGGATTCGATTACATATGGTGTGTTTTCCATAGTTGTTTTGGTTTGAGATAGCTTTACGTGAAGTATCTTTTTTTTTAACTTTTATAGTTTAAGTTTTAAGTTTTTTATTTTAAATCTTAATTATTTAGAATGACCAATAATATTTGATTGCAGTTAAAATTCCCAAGAATTATATATGTATGTATGTATGTATGTAAATACATATAGTTTTCAGTAGGTAGTCCCCTCTCTATACCCCCTTTTGCCCTTGCCGTGACCTCTGTAATCGAGTTGCAACCCTCTTCTGCTCCCCAATTTCCCTACATATTTCCCAGTTGAGTTCACTTTGGTTCGAATTGGATCGGTTTGGTCTTCTGGCAAGGGCTTATCAAAAACAACAACGACGAGACTCCGACGATAGGTTGTCCCGGGCGTCCAACCTTATCGGAGATACACTTCCCCCCTCCTTCCAAAAAGTTTGGTACCTCCTTTCCCCGCTACCACGGGCTTGAATGTCATAAAAAAGAAAACAAAGAAACTTATGTATGTACATAAATCCCCAGAGGGCGACCCGAGAACTCTACTCAAAACTCCACTGGAAACTCGATTAAATCCGATCCAAAACAATGCGATCCGCTCTGATTCGAGGGCCGAGCAGAGACATTTCGAAATTGATTTTTGTCATTCTATTTACAAGTGTTTTATACGACCGAATATTTGTGAAAAAAATATTTCATAAATAATAGGGAAATTAACAAAGAAAAGCTCTCAAGTTTAAGCAAATGCCAATGTATTTATTGCTAAAATAATAAGCAAGTAAAGTGTTATCGTTGATATAGGTGCAATTTTTTACACAATTTCTGACAACTTTAAAATTAAGTTTAAAGTATAAAAGTGCGAGATCAATAATTTTCGTGAGACAAGTGTGACCCTCAATCGTTTAGGTGTGACTGTGCCTGACTCTTATGGTGTTAAATAGGAAATTTGTATGAATATCATCATCTTCATCAAGCCTGATAAACATAAGCCTAGTAATTTCTATAAGCAGTTGCTGTGTGCCGTGTGTTCTCCCCCGTTCTCTCTCTCTCTCTTTATCAGTCGGAGAAAAGTTCTTGGGGGCTCTTATCACCGCCACCCCGGCAAATGTGTTCACTTAGTGTTTGTGTGAGCACATGGCAGTGGCAGTGACCCGCACCAGCCCCTCCCCAACCCCCCATGACCATCACTAACCAGCAACCCCATTCCCCGTGCAAGTCTCCTATCTCCCCGAATGCACACTTGTATGTGCTCTTCCCTCACTCTCACTCAATTGCAGGCCAAGCACGTAAATCATAAAAATAAAATAAAAACAAGAACAAAAAAATCAAGAAATAACGAAGGAAAAACACACATTTTAAGTGTAAAGTGTAGATTGAGAGGAAAAAAGCTATAGAATGGAGGGAAAAGACACAACAGCGCGATGTGTATGTGCATGTGTGATTTAATGTGATAAGAATACTTATTATTGGGTTAGTTAGTTCATACATATAATAATAATCTTTCGTTCGCCCGCTGCTGTTTTTGTTGCCACTCGAAAGGTGATAAGCGCGAAAAGCACAACTGATATACAAAAGGCAAGAACGCAGATCAAGAAACAAATGCTAAATGAGCAGAAAACAAAGGGGGGAATCCAACCGAAACAATAAACAACAAACAGAAACTGCACATTCGGCAAAAAAAGGGAGAGAAAAAAAACCTTTGTATAATTCTTGAGTTCAAATATCAAATAATACTAATAATAATAATAATAAGAGAAACATCACTTCGAAACAGAAATCAGAGCTTTTTAAATCCACAACAGCATTTGGAATTTTCCAGAAGTTTACAAAACAAAACTGATTTTGATAAGCCACTGAATGATACGGTTCTAGTAATCCTCAGTTAGCTTCTTGATCTTCATGATGATCGCTACAATATGATCTCTACCATTAAAATAATGATCATTGGATCATTAAATATGACCTCTTATCATCGAAAATCTAAATTTCCGATTGAAAGTCTTAATTAATTTCAAAGGATTTTTTGATGATAAGTAAGGAACCCATTAATAATGGAATAAAGCAAAAGGAATCGATGATAATGAGCTGAGTGAGAAGATAGTGAAAAAGGGAGCAAATGTGTGTTTCCGAAAAACACAAACCGACAAAATCAACCCTGGCTTTATCTTTCCACGCTTTGTGCATTCTCCTCCTTCCCCCACACTTATTATTATCTTCTCTTTGCTTTGATTCCCCCATTCCACAGGTTGTTTTTTGTAAGTATTGATCCCTATATTCCCCTTACTGGTTTATCCTCTTCTTCTTCTCTCCAGTTATTTTTCCTCCCCCTTCCTTCACTTCTTCCCTTCCTGGGCCAATAATTTATCGTCTATTTGATAACCCGCACAAACAAAACAACGAAGAAGAAGAAGTCGAAGAAGAAGGCAATGAAACGAAGCAAACAATACAAGGGATAAGGCAGAGAGCTAAAAGAGAGAGAGAGATCCAGGATAGAGAGCAACATGTTGGAAATGTGTTCAACACGTGGTCTATCTTCCAGTCCCTTCCACTCGTTTACACTCTTCCAATCCGCAGATCAAAACCTATCGAAATCGTGATTAAAATATGTACATAAGTAAGTATATACATATATCGCTCTTGCTTGCTTAGAACACAGCAGAGAAAAAAAAACAAACAACTCACATGTGTTAACTGCTCATATGATTGTTGCTGCTGTTATTGCTATTATTGCTTTTGTTGTCCTGTAAAACCAGTTGCAGAGCGCTGCCAGACAGAGATAGCCAGCTAGACGGGGAGATAGAGATGGAGAGCCCGCTGCCGGGGCAAAACCCGCAAAAGCAAAACCAGCAACAGCAGCAGCAACCACAACAACAGGCAGGCAATCAAAAAGCGACAGTGAATGTGAATGGAAATCTACTAAACAAACGGCTCTACGCCGCTCTGCCAGCGCGGACAGCAGCAACCGACGACTGCGACTTCATTATATAATAGATTCGATTGGATTTTTCGGTGGATTTCGTCGTTTTCGGTTTTCAGTTTTGGGATTGGCAATCACACAACAAAATAAAAACATGTTGCAAGTTATTCATTTCGTTTTTTTTTTTTATGGGGTGGCCCGCATGAAAAGCAGAAAAGCCGAGACGGCAAAGAGCAAAACCAGAAAAATAAACGCCAGCATAAAAGAAATATATTAACGAAATTAATGAGCGAAACCGTTTAAGAATTTCGCTGGCGAAGCTCAAGAACACAGCGCAAACAAGGGGGAGTTTTAAAAATAACAAATAAAAATACAAATAAATTTAGTTTCGATAAAAAATTTAGTATACAATTTTCCAAAATAACTTATGAAGTAAATTTATCATTTTAGAAACCATCAGAATTTTTCATAAATTAAAAATATATTTTAATAATTGAAATTTTCACAATAATAAAATGTGTGGTACTATTTATCGATCACCTTTCGTCTTTACTAATACAAATTTATTATTTACCAACATGGGGGATTAAAATGCATTTTTCTGGTGAATTTCTTATTAGATAATAATTTTCCAGTTTCATAGAATCGGGGGAAAAAATCAACCAAGAAATCAATTTTAAATGCCGACTTGCAAATTTTATTGCCATCCCTCTCCTCTTCCTCACGCTGTCTACCTTTCTCCCCCACTCACGCCGCCTTAAGAATGCAAACAAATAAACACACGGGACGAATGAAACAAGGGGTAGGGGGAGCGGCAGATAGATGTACTTTGGCACTCAATTGAGCGGCCATTAGCAATAATACCAACAACAACGGCGCAGCCGAGACAATTTCAAGATTACAACAACACACAGGCAATAATAATAATAATACAACAGCAACACATCGTCAAGCAATGACAATAGAATATGAAGTGTCTTCTCCCCTACAATGCTCTCCATCTCCCTCTGCCCCAATGCGCCTGCCTGCCTGGCTCGTTCCCTCGTACTCTCGATCGGCTCCACCTCTCCTTACCCCCGTTCCCCTCACCCACCAACTCATAACTAGCAGAGCCAGGCCAAAGTGAGAGACCAGAAGATTGGGGAGCCGTCCATACAAAGGCATTGGTGTGGGAGAGATAGCAAAGCGACGACAAAGGCGAGAGAGCAATAGATTGAGAGAATGGGTGGGCAGATGGAGCCCAGAAGGATGAGGGGGAGAGCGCGCGGCGAATGCTCCATGGTACACAAACAGATACGCTACATAGCATATTTAATTTGTGTGTATGTTTTGTATTTGTACTTTTTACAACTGAACGATAAGAGGAGCAGCAGCAACAATAATAATATGAATAATAATATTAATAGTAGGTCAGTCAGTAGCGCCTGCACGCAAATAAGTTTATTCAACATTTCGATTTCGGAAGGGGAGAAAAAAAAAATAATAATAATTGAAGAACAATTAAGTACGGGTAATTTACTTAGTAGGAAACGCAACACTTTGGAAATTTCAATGATATAACCACAAAGCGGCTCGCTCTTGGGTTTCTATTTTTTGTTATAACATATTTGCTGAATACAATTATATTATTACAGAAACAACAATGAAAAACAATTGGGAGCTATAAATAAAATTAAATGTACAAGCCCCTCAATATTATTTATTACTATATATTACTTTTTATATTTCTTTTTATACCATGGAAAATACATTCTTAAAAATGAGCAGACAAAATCAGGTACCTATATTTTCTATGGGAAAACCACATTTTCATCGACCCCATTCAATATTTCCATTCCTTCAACTTGTTCTTCTCTTTTTGGTTGGGATAAACTAGTCTGAAAACGTTTCCAGGGGTTGTGATCCTCGGTTTCAATCGCATAACATCTCTAACAACCCCCATCGACCTCCTACTTCTACCACCCCCATCCCCCATCATCTGGTCCTCTCGGTCGCTCTTAAGCGTATCTTAAGGGTCAGCCAGTCAATATGCTGGAAATGTGTTGTTCTTGTTGTTGCAATTGCCGTTTTCTTATTGTTGCTTTAACCCATGTCCTCATGCGTGAGTTAAGTGTCTGTGTGCGTCTGTGTGTGTAATGGGAGTTCTATGCGTGAGAATCAGAGATCACCATCTAGCCTTTTTCTAGCCAAGTCCTGTGCAGGCTATGCTCTAGCAGGTGCATTTTTCTGGTATATTATATTTATATATATTTTTAAAACATTACATTCCTACGGCTAAGCCTCTAAATAATTGACAAAATAAAAGACAAACAAAAAATAAGTACATTTTTTTGGGATAAACTAATAACTTTTGTGTTCTAGCCTTTTCCTCCGAAAACTTGATCTGGCTAAAATTGAAGTCTTTACAGACTGGTTGCTGCCCCAGTGCGGGTGAAGCAAAGTAAGCGATAAGTGGAGTGAGAGAGGTACTACGCGACTTGAGCCTGCGATTGCGATGGTGATGGTTTTTTTATGGGATGGGGCTGCGCATATTAATCGAGTCGAGTCGGATCGAATCGAAATGAAATGACGTTCGGCGAAGTTGAGAGTTAAAGGAAAAGGAGGAGTGAGGATTGAGGACTGAAGACCAAAGAGTTGCCTTTTTTGATTTTATTTCGTTTTTTTTTAGGTAGGTAGCGGTCGCAACACTCGCTCTCCTCCTACTCCTTCTCCTTTTGATCTGCCTCTTCTTCTTGCAGCAATGGCGTCGGGACATGAACACACACACATGCACATTGACACGGACATGGACTTGGACATGAACAAAACACAGATCAAAATAAAACGACAAACGTTGTTGCTGTTATCGCCTCTTGGCAGGAAATGGAATTATATTCGTAAAAAGTAGTCGCCGTTTGTCGCTTGTAAGTGAGCCCCTGTCTTTCGCTCTCCCGGTCGGTCTCTTGCTCAGCAGGAGAGAAGAAAGGCATGGGGCAAAGGAGAAGGGGCCAGGCCAGTGAAGAGGAGGAGATGGAGGAGGATGGAAGGGGAGGCGTCTGAAACGTAACACCGCTGATTACGTACCGAGGATTTCGTTATAACAAACTAAGCACATTTTTTACACATTTTACTTTTCGGCCTGCAGCGAACACAACTGGAAACAAAAACAAAAAAAAAAGTGCAAGCAACCCAAAGAAAAGGCAAAACTGCATACAAAATGCACATGTTTAGCAACAGTTGAGGTCAATTTGACAGTGAAAATCAGCGATTTAATTTGAATTAATTACTCAAACATATACGAAAATATTTACAACAATTTTGTATGGGAAATAAATAACATTGAATTTATTAATCTTTAATTTCTTCTTATTTTTTTTTATACATTTCATAATAAAATCAAGAAAAAGAAGCTGGAAGCAGAGACGAAATTTATGCGAAAAAGTGAATTTCAGAGTTGCAGCCCCGTTTTTATGACAACTCTTCACTCTCCGATCTCTGATCTCCACTACCCGGCTTGCCTCTCTGTCCACCCGACTAAAAGTGCAACAAAGTAGTAAGATAAATAAAGCAAAACAATAAATATACATTTTATGACGAAAACTAAATCTCTTGCCAAATAATTTCTTCAAAATAGTGAGTTTTGAATAAAATTATATTGTACGCTTCCAAAAAATGGACAGCGATTGCGACAATTTCGTCGCCTGGACAAATAGCAA
>JAEIIJ010004204.1:0-25846 GCA_018904815.1 Drosophila ogumai
TTCGCTTAACACGAGGTTTTCTAGGAACGTAACCCCCGTGTTAAGCGAGGGCCAGGTGTAGTTAAGATAGCAAAACGTGTGGATGTCTGGATATATCTCAGAAAGTGTGTGCATTAGTAGCTATAGTATGTCTCCGTCCCGCACACACGCTCTGTGTCCAGGTTATTGCTTCATTTCTCCAGCAAACTTCTTCACCTGCCAAAAGTGGATACTTTCGAAGGATGGCAAAAGGGTTTGCTGATAAGTTGGGCGGGCGGCTGCAACGGAGAGGTGGGTTTTCAAAAGTCAAACTTTAACAGAATGTCCCCAACTATCTGGGTGGCCTTCCATTGGCAGTATGTCTGGCAGTCAAATTACATTTTGGAGCTCATAAAAATGTTGTCATTAAAGTTTTTGGCAGTTGACTTCGATTCCTCCGACTTCCTGTTCGCATCATTTCAACTATGTACGAGTATGTATGTGTGTATCACTCTCTTCCGGTTTCCTTTCTTTAGTCATAATTTAAATTGACATTTTGCTGTAGTCTTAACATCGTTACAATGAATGTCGCACAAAGCTACACTGCCAATTCCCTTGACTCCCTTCTGTGACAGTCATTGGCCACATGTCGAATAAATTCGATTATAGGTAAGCGAGTATTCCAATAAATATGAAAATTGTATTTCTTGAGTGTGTAAAAAGCAATCTGCTTCATATGAGATGGTAAACATGTCAAGATATGATTATACAAATTTCTTTGCCCCTTAAAAAAATATATTTAAAACCTATCGATTAGCTTTAAACCTATCCAAAAATAATCGTATTATCAAGATTTTCCTGCAAGGACTTTTAGCCTTCTAAAATGCACCAATATACAATTTAAATAATCAAAAATAACCTTTTTATCTAGAATTCTGACATTATTTTATAGGCTGGTAAAAAAATTAAAATGTATAACTCGTTTGAAATAAAGCTGGGAACTTAATGCAAACATCGATATTTTATATGTAGATTAAACAATCAATATTAGTTTTTAACTATCGAAAAGTTATCATCTTGAATACTAGTAAACCATTTTAAGAATTTCCAAATTTGTAACACTCACCTAATTCAACGTAGAGTTTTGGTCGAATATTCTCCTGCCAGGCACTTTGATTACCAATCACGAAGACTGTCAGTAGTAGGAAGACTTGCATCCAACCGTATCCATAAAATTTGCTTAAATTATGTTTCAGAATTGTTGTTTTTACTGTTGACGTTGCCGCAGCACTTTTTAAATGCATTTTGTGGTTTTTGTTGTTATTGTTCCAGAAGCTTTTGTTATTGTGGCTTGTGTTGTTGCTGCCGTTGTTGTGCGTAATTTGGTTTGCTGAGTTGTGTAAATCGAACATTTCTATTTTGCATAAATTTACTTAAACTGTTGCTTGTTAAATTGTATTACTCTGATGATTTACAATGTATGCTTTTCTTCTTATTTTATTGTATTTAAATGGTTTTGATTTTATTTATTTGGTTTTTGGTTTCGGTTGTTCTGTGTGTGTTTTAGAGACTATTTGTAATTTATTTACTGCATCTGAATTTACTGTGCTGGAATCTTTAAATGGATTGTAACTATTGATTTACTTTTTTTGTTCAACAACTTTTACTGTTTTTTGTTTGTTATAACAAAGTCTGATTTGCTTTTTATTATGTTAAACGTTTTTATTTATGGAGAAACAAATATGTCGAGGGGTAGAAGTTCAATCATTGCTGCAAAAAGAGAGAAGAGATTATTAATTAGTTATTAAATTGCAAAGGGGATTCTTTTATTTATATTACATAAATAGGGGCAGTTTCATGCTTCATTAATTTTATTTTAAATCCCATAAAAACTGCTAAGAGTACTTGTAATACCCGATAATACCTGCAACAACCTAAAATGGATACCAATCGACAATTTCTTTAATGAAGAATGATATAAATAGAGGATTAAATGTATATTAAAGAGTCCATAAAAGTTATTTTAGTATATACTTTCTTTATTTGCATTTTTTCAATTTAGTCAGCATAAATTATTTGCTCGATTTAATGTAGGTTCCCCCCTTTGCTTGTTGCTCACCTCTCGCTCTTAAATCGGCTTATTGTGCAATCGTGTGTGTGCACACACACAATATACACCCTCGCACACAGGACCACGCCCTCCTATTAGTATTTTTTCTTTCTTATTTTCCATGCAGATAAGTTGAGCGACCTTCGCCCACAAATGGAAATGGAAGGCGCAAGAACTGGCAACAAGCACACACAAGAAGAATGAATAAAGCAAGGGCAAAGCGAGATGAAAACAAATTGAAAGCCAGGAAGGAATACAAGAAAAGAAAACAGAATTGGAGAAAACAAACCTAAAATACTTTGTTTATGCAATGTAAAAGAGAATTTAATATTTATTCAAAGAAATATTTCACACATTTTTTAAGGTTTACAATTTTTATAGCATACTTTTAAGCACTATCTGTAGTGGTTTTAAATCCCCGGGGCACTCCTGTAGTTATCTTCACAAACTCCACACTTTAGAAATATTTTCATGAATTAGACATCGCATAAACGTGGTAAAAGAGTCGGCAAAGGAGGAAAAGGTGCCAAGTAGCGTGCACAGTTAATGAGTTTTTCAAAATACCCCGCCACCAACAGCACGAGTTCCGCCCCCTTGCCCGTGTAGAGAAATTAAAATGTGGCACGAAAATGTACAAATCTAGCGCACGAAGGGGTTGACAGGGTGTGGCGAACAGGGTGGTCGAAACGGGGTTATTCGGTGTCATAAATCTGCCACAGGTGAACTTTGAGACGCAAGCTTTCCGGTGGGGGGCTGGCTGTGGGTTGCAGTGCAATTTGTTTTTCCAAGTCATGTGCATCTGTGTCGGCTTCGTTCTAATTATGACGTCAACAAAGCGTCTAGGTGCCAAGAGAACTTGTAAATAAAATCTAGGAATTAAAGCTAAAATATAACTTTGCGCAGAGTTATACTTCACATCTTTTGGCTATTTATTATTTCTGAGAAAATTAACTTATTTACCTAATAGGAAAATTCTGAAAGATTTGGTTTAAAGTTTTATTAAGTGTAAATACAAGATTTTACTACTTTGTAAAAGAATCCATAATTCTATTAACTTCATTTTAAGAAAGGGTAATAAATGAAGTGTATTCGCATACAGAATACCCTCTCAGTTCCTATAACAAGGATGATCCCAAAACGAATACAAGGTGTAATAGGAGGAGTGGGTAGTGTGTATGGGTCGAGTATCCACTTTACACGGCCCTCGTGATGCTTTTGCTGGTGCACTTAACCGATTGTTAGTTTAGATAGATAGCAGACAGACACACTTGCCGGCATAGATGTGAATATGTTTTGAGGGGACCACAAGTGCCAGTGTGTGAGTCGAGTACCAAAAAGTGTTTACGCAAAATTTAACTAAAAAGCCTGTCACCGAAAAGTCATTCAGTAACTAGGTATGTACTTATTGAAAGCCATCGATGGTGATTTGAAATTGACACAAAAAGGATACACTTCGAAAGTGCTAATTGAAAATGAACATCAAGAGCTAGATAAAAAATCTGTTTATTAAAATAACAAAAATATGAACTTTGGTAGTGATCAGAAAAAATTATAAACGAAAAATTTCCTTAATAATAAATTGGGACAAGCTAATGCTAAATGCATTAAGCAATTAAAGCTAAAAATATCTTCATAATTTTCCATCAGTATAAAAACTAATTGCGTTTTTCCTCCAGCTGGAAACACTTGCCACACTTCCTACAACAACACACAGATCTCAATGTTTGGTAATAAGTTAGAGCTAAACATTAGGAAACTATCTACTATTTTAGCCCTTAACCCGCTTACAAAGTGCAAACATAAAACATTTTTGGGGAAGCCATCAAAAGGAGAGACGTTTCCAGGCATTTAAAATTATTTTTCATTCCGGCGCACAGACAGGCACACAAAAGAGGCAACGAGAAATAAAGCTGCAGCCCCGCCTCTGGAATTGCATTACACTGCACAGCCCCGAAAACGGCATTTTCCGTTGTGGAAAGGACTTAGGGACCTGGGGTCTGTAAATGGCTACCAAAAATTAAATGCCCCGAATCCCGGCAGACAGCACGAATATGTCAAGTGTGTGTGTCTCTGTGTGTGTGCTTAAACAACGAATGCAAACAACAAAAACAGTGTCGGCGAGTGGAGGAGAGGCTGGGCTGCGTCCAGATCCTGCATCTGAGCCTGATGCATTGCCCATATTACTCAAAAATAATGCCACTTCTCAAAAAAAAAAAAAGAGAAAACCCAACAAAAATAAAGCAAAATAAAGGCCAACGTATACATTGTTCAGTCACGACAACCAATTACCCTGCGGGGATTAAATAAGAAAGTGTGCAACATTTGTGTATAAGAATCATTGAAATGTCTTCATTTAAACCCGAGAGATGGGAAAGGTCTTACTTCTTAATAAGTAACAGAAAATCTCATTGTAAATGTCGTTTTATTATTAATTAATTTTGTAATTTCAAAGCTTTTAATTTAAGAAAATAGTTCTTTTAAAAATGTTCGGTTTGGTTTCGTAATATATATTTTTTGTTCATCGCAATATTTTTAATAATTCTTTAAAAATATAGAATATTTATTTAAATGTTTTTTAGTCATAGAAAATTTTGTATTTTATAAATCGTACTTTTTTGAGAATAACTGCTTTCTTAATGGAAACTGAAATTTGTAGGTCTGTCTAGGTAGGTTCGGCTTAATCTTGATCAACGACTTTTATTTACTTATTTAATCAGCATTTATATGTAATTTTTATCTATCTATCATCGCTGGGGGTAAATCCATAACCAAAACGCTACCATTCCCAAATAGGAAAACCCCCGCGGCACCCGCTCACTTAACACTCGTCGGGCGATGCAATTTGTTTTTTGTGTGGCCGCCATTTTGTTGCCTCGCAAAATGGCCGCCGCCATTGCAAACACAACGATGAGCGCAAAAAATCAACTCTTAATATACAAATAAATGCCGCAATTCATGTTTTGTTTTCCATTTGTATGTGTTTGTTTTCGTTTTTTGCTTTTTATAAATCGTTTTTCACATCGTTTGTCTGCAAATGGAAAATATTTATGTTGCAAATCTTTTGCGGCTCGACGAGTTTTTCTTCATTTTCAGCCTGGATGGTGTTATCGTCCTGTTTCCTTGTTTGGTTTCTTTTGGGTTTTTGGTTCGTGACTTGTTGTTTGCCTTGTCTGCATATCCTGCAGCGATTTGTTGTGCTTTCCCCCTTTTTTTTTGGCCTGCAATGGCTCCGAGGCTCCTTTATATATCCTTGTAAAAATGGGATTTGGTCTTGTTGTCGCGCAAAAGTTCTCATTTATTAGCTTTCTTATGTGTGTAAGTTGTCTCTGTCTCTGTTTTAAAATATTTTACAATTTTTTACCAGGCTCTTCGCTTGCCTTTATGTGTGTGTGTGTGTGTGTGTGAGTGCTTGTTTGTGTCCTGGCAGCAAGACAAACAGATTTATTCGTTTAGAAAACTTTGTATCCTTATCTCGGTCCATGTGTCTTTGTTTGTGTTTCCTTGTTTTATGTTCATTTTCTGTGGGCGGTGGGCTCTGGGTACTAGAGTAAATAATCATAATGGAATTTTTAAGGCTTATGACAATTTAACATGTTGCGTGCTCGTACGTATGTACATATGTACATATAGTACATATCTCCGTATCTATCTCCGTTTCTGTTTTGGTTTGCTGCGTAAAGCTTAACCATGAATTATGCCATTTTTTCTTGAGTTTTTTTTTTTGTTTTTTGACTACCCCAAATAATTGGAATTTATGGCACCCAAATATTTAAAATGCATTTTGAAATGTTGCGTGGAAAATGATGATGTATATTTTTATGCCAACCATTTTTTTAAAAAATACACCAATTCTTAGGGAGGATTAACAGAAGACTGTTTTTATTTATGATTCTATGATTCTATGCCTTAAAAAAGTCTAGACAAATTAAAAATCAAAGGCAGACAACACACTTTTACTAAAGAAAGAACATTTTTTAAAACTTCTATATGATACTCTAAAGATAAATAAATTTAGTATCAAATAAATATTTAAATAAATTTAAAGCAAACAACAGTATTAACTCAAATATCTAGTAAAACAAATCCTTGCAATATTAAAATATTTCATAGCTATAACCATTTATTGCTTTTTTCAGCAAAATCCAAGAGCCTTTAAGCTTTTATTTACTATTAGTTTTCCCTCCAAGAGTCATGTCTAATTAGCATTATCTTATCCTGAGGCTATCTTATCTGCTAATATATATTTGCTCTGCAGAATGCAAAGCTCATCCCGAGCTGGTAGTTTATCGTTCTACTGGAAAAAGCTCCAGTTCAGAGTGCTTTGAGAGGATTTATGCTTATTTCTTATGCGATGTCACGTTCTCGGAATTTTTTTGGCCTCGAGTTGCAAGCCAGCAGGAACATTTTTGGGTTGCTGGCACTGTGGTTGTGCTGTGACTTATTTTTTAGTAAATACTAGTTAGTTAGTTGGCACTGGGGCGGCGGCTGAGGCCGTTGCCTCTGTTTTCCCTCGTAATTATTATTCCGATTCCGGGCTTTCTTCCTGGCAGCTGGTGCTTCCTTCTTTTCATTTTTTTTTCCTGTTATTTGGAGTGAAGGAGGGGGATAGGGGATCCCAAAAAGCTTTTCTTTACTTTTGGCGCATTCTGTTTGGCCTGGATTAGCATAATGCTATTTATTGTTGTACTTTTCTTGTTGCCAGCTCTCATTGTTGGCTCTCCAGCGCTCAGTTAATGTTGCCCGAGCCACTTGAATTTCATTCTATTGTGGTGGCTCAAGTTTTCGCAACTTTTCGTCCTTTCCATCTGTCCATTTTTGGGCAATACTTTGTGCAGCAGCACTTTCTTGTACTATGAATTTCCAGCTCATACTTCTAGCTGGTTTGTTTGTTTTTTGCTTGTTATGGATAAGTTGGATGCTGATTCCTCCAGTCGATTCATTATTAATTTTTCCTCTGCAGCTCACACTTTTCAAACATGCAAATTGATACTCTCCCAGTCAACAAATTTCCTGGGAAAACCACAAAAAATAAAGAAAACTTCACGCCACTGAAGGAGTCCTTCGAATTTTATTCAAGGCTGGCCGCATGGAAACCAATTGAAAACGTGGATAAGCAAAAGTTGTTTAGTTTGAGTGGCCAAGAGGTGTTTCATTTTATAAGCATTATTTATTGTGTTGGAATACCGGAATTTGTCATGAAAATGAAGATTTAATAAGGAGAGAAGACTAGAAAATGTATTGGATTTTTTTTTTTAAACAGAAAAAATTTTAATAAAATAGTAACTCTAAAGATAAAATCAGAAAGTAATCCTTTAGCCGCGCATTATGAAGATGATCCAAATTCAGGTAAACAACCTTTCAAAAAATGAAATTACTATTTTTCACATTGTTTTAAATTTTTTAACTTTATCATTATCGAATGCTCAGGAAGTAAATCCTTTTATATCTTTTACCTTTAATGCCCTATCATAATATTGACTTTTGAAGTTCTTCTTCTGGATAATCAATTCACATTTCCATTTCCCTTTCCGTTTTTGAGCATGCCTGTGTAAGAAATTGTTGTACAAATATTTTCCCATAAATATTTTCCACGTCACGTCTGCGCACTGCCACATTTCCCCGCACCACACGCATTTCCCCCGCTCCATGTTGACAAGCATTTAGTACGTGTTAGAGCCCGGCCAAAGGGCTTAACGCATTCCCCCGACCACCACCGAAAACCCAGTCAAAAATGTGGCACTTTGATTCCATGATTTATGGGCTTCAAGTAGAGGGAAACACAACGCTCTCCAGCTCTCGGCTCTCAGCTCTTTTGCATTTGATAATCCCCTAAAATTTTTGCGTATGGCCAGTGACGGACAATTTGACTTGGGCTTTTTCGGCAGCTTGTTTACTTTCCGCTTAAACCCGGTCATAAACAATGAAGCTGAGAATTGTAATCCCCCAAAGTCATAAGGGGGTGATATATATCACAGGATATAGAAGGGTATTTTGAAAATTGTTTTAAAGTAGATAATTACAGTCAATTTTTTTTTTTTAGCTGGTATTGTTCAAAGAAATTAATTTAAATTTTAACTTAAGCTTTAAATCATCTCAAGTCTTTTATACTCCCAATAAAAAAGATATTTACTACACAAATTTATTAGAAAATCCAAAGAAAGAAACTATTATGAACACCATAAAATATTCTTTACAAAACCCCATAAAAAGATCAACCCACGCAAGTCTTCCCAAAAAGGAAACGTGACTGAATAATGATGCTGACTGCCAGCCCATCTTATGTTGACATTTACAAAGCGCTGAAAAGTTAACTATTAACAAAAACCATAATAACACAATCAATCAGAGCCGTTTATATGGTTAGGTCTCCTCCGACCTTATCATGTGTATCAAGTGGAGACACAAACATAAATGCTGCGAGCGCCAGTCATAAAATATTAATGGAGTTCCCCGAACTAAACTCAATTTTTCGTGTGGAGATTTTGGACCTGATTTGAACTTACATCATTTTTATGTTTGTCACAAATTAGTGCGATACTTAACCTGGATGCAGGGGGAGGGAGAAGTACTTGAAAATTCAAGGAGCGTACTAAATGTATTTACGATCTGCTCAATCAATTGTGAGCGGGAAAATCACATTGAGGAAACATTTTGTGGGGAGCCGATGGGGGTCATCAATTAAGGGCAATAAAATCCATAACTTTAAGAGCACCAAGATACTGGAAGAAAGAAGAACTCAAAAGAGGAAACTAAGGGGGAAAGTCGGAAAGCGAGCACATACAAATTAAATAATAAAACAAGCCGCATTCAGAGAGTAACCAGAAAGTAAACAATTTTTATAACGACATGGACAGAGGCGTAACTAGGTGAGGGTGAGTTAGGCAAACAGAGTGTCACATCATAAATGTCACGGACACATTTTGATACTCTCCTTTTTTTTGCTTTAGTGCTGCAACCATAAATTTTTATTTCGCTCCTCAAGAGTTCAAACAGCAACAAACAAATAATAAAAACGGGCAGGAGCGAAAATGTTGAGCAGGGTCAATGGAATCAGAAAAGAGGTCGTGGATGTATATTTTATTTCCTTCTATTTCGGCGGTGTCCGTCCGCCCTGTGGCGCCCATCACGACGCCTCCCTCTGCTGGGACAAAAACTCATAAATCACTTAATCACATAATTAGAATGTAGGGAGAAAAAAAATTGATTTACGAGATTTTGAATGCGAATTATTGTGCGAGTCGTCGTCGCGTGCTTGGGATTATTTACTAACTTTCAACCCCAAAACTCCACCATGAGATTGCATAATAGTTGTGTTGTTTCGTTCATTATGTGGAATGCAAATTGGCAACTCATGCCAGCAAAAGCGGGGTGGCCGCCACAAGCAGAGACCCGCCCCAGCGACTGGGGGGAAAATGCAAATTGATGGATGGTGGATGCAACGCTGAATGCGGAGTCCGCATTTTCCCAAGGGATGGAACCCTAGAGGTGGAGCAAAAATGGTAAAGGGGTGTGATTGTTGAAGTACGGATTAAATTTCAAGGTGATTTGAAGAACGTTTGCAGAGGTATACTAAACAAAGTTTAGATGTTAAAAAAATATATAGAAATTTAAGAAAAGTAAAAATGTATTAAATGTATTGACTGATTCTCTTTTAGATTTAAAGGAAAAGAAACGGTAATGCTAAAAATTATAGTAGTAATATAAGTACTGAATTATCTGAATTAAATCAACATAATAAGAAATCTAGGTAACAATTTTAATATTTTGTCTTCAAGAAGTCTTTACTTAAATTACAATTTTCCGAACTTCCTCTCACTTTCAAAAATGAAGACAACTCTAAAAACTACTATCCCCACCCAGGAAATTCATTATATTTTCACAAGATCCACTGACCTCGATAAGACTAGTAAAAATAAATAAAAGGGAGATACTTTCCCAACCAATCGAAACGACATCACTCAAAAGGATGATAACGCCGCAGATGATGGCACGTGCTCATATTACGGCAAATATTCCTGCCTGCCTGGCTGGCAGATCCTGTCGCAATCGAAAAACTCGGCGAGAAGCAACATCAACATGAATTTCCACAACTTTTTTCGGGGGCTGTCAAAAGTCAAAGTAAGCCGACAGACGGCAAAATAGAAGGCCAGTGCGAGTGGGAAATAAATAAGACCCAAAAGGTTTGAGGGTACGTGACACCGCCGATTGCCTCCACAGCTCACCACTTGGCTGGCTGGCTGGCCACCCTTGCTCGGTTGTATCCTGCATCCCTTTAATCTCGTTTGACTCGAGGGCTTTGCAAGCAGTTGACATCGATAGAAGTTTTCCTTTTTCATTTTACGCTCTAAAGATCATTTCCAGGGGTTGGTTGCAGCTCGTCATAATCGTTTATGGCAACCGTTTGTCCCAGTCCGGTTGGTCTGGTCGGTCACTCACTGAATCAGTCATTGGGAATGTTTATTTACACCCTAAACTTGGTCCTTTTTTAACGCGTGTATTTTATTTTAAATATTCACAACAGACCTTCATAACGAAGCAAGTAATTTATTTTCCTATTTTTTCTTTTTTAATAAATAGGAGCTGTTATATGTTAAAACAATTAGGAAAGAAAACGTTCAATATTATCAAATAACTAGTTTTCCTATATCCTAAAATCTTCCCAACATAACTCGGAAATTTCTAAATAACTTTTGCGATCCTATACTACAAAATAAGCCAGTAATCGTCTATAATGCATCTAAATATAATTACTATCTTCGTTGCCAAATAAAATATTATTTTGAATAAGTTAGGTAAACTCAAAACACGAATGTCTATAAATATTTAACGAATCTAATGCGGATAACATTCCATTATTGTGAAAGATCGTATAAATATTATAAAATATTAGTAATAGTATTAACAAATCTATTATCTTTTTTATTTATAAATAATATTAACTCATTTATCGGAAATCACCACGAATGGTAACCAAAATCCCTTACCACTAGTTTATCGTCCTTTCCTAGACCATTTTCCTGCTGTGTTGTTAATTCCTTTTCGGGCTGTCCAATTTCAAGGCGTTCCTGGCACGCACACACGCATGCCTCGCCCACTCTTTCGCATTTTCTCTCTCTCTCTCTCTGTATTCTATTTCCTTTCCCCCTCTATGCTCCCCTTCTGTTAACACTGTATTTTTTTATTGCACCATAAATTTAATATTTTTATGTAATGTTTGTATAACGGTACACGCTTTTACTACCCTCCTTGTGGCATGGCCATGTCCTTGCACCCTCTCCGTTCCCCTATTTTGGGTCCAAACACAGAAAAAAGGAAAAATTCACAACATGCAAGAAGCGCGCGCCCTTGGCTTTTCCTCTACCTCTGCCTCTCCCTCTCATCTACCCCTACGCAAACACCCAAACCACCCGCCTTGGAAAAATGTTTGCTCCTTGAAAGTGTCGCCAGCGCGTGCCATGGGAATTTTTTTCGCTTTTGTTTTTGCAAAAATCTGACTGCGAAATAAGTGGGAGGTTGGGTTGGGATTCGGGGAAATTTTCTGTTGTCATTTCTTGAATGTTTGAGTTTTTGTTTGCACCTCCACACAAGTTCTTGTCCTTGTCCCTGTCTTGGGGCCCAATCAAAAAATCTGACTTTCGACAGACAGCCAGCCAAAATTGGTATCTTTCAAAATCGTCGTGTGTCATTTCTTTGGAAAAATGAAAAAATTTGGATAAATTCCAAGTATTTTGCAAGTCACATTATGAATTAATGAATTGGATTTATATATATGGGATTACTTAGAAAGAGAAATACTTTCAATAAGATTAAATAAGAAAACAAAATTACTTTATAAAATATATATTAAATAAAATAAATATCATTTACCAATAGTCCGAGATACCCAAAAATACCTTTACTCAGGCCCCATCAGTATTGCCATCAGAATATTTACCTGCAAAAAGAGGGAAAAAGTTGCTAAATTAAATTAAATAACACTCAAGCCAGTGAGAATACGAGTGTACACTCAAGAATAAATAAATTTTATTTTTGGGAACTGCGATACGCATCAAGTCGAGCCTGATATTGCAATTTCCCTAATGGCTCACGCAGAACCTTTAAAAAGAAATTACCCATCATATTTACTTAGGATATGGGATGAACGCAAAGCGAGAAAGAAAAGCGAAGGAAGGAAAACTCATCACAAAGCCTCGCCTCTTGTCGCACACAACTCGCATACGAAATTACGAATTCCCACGGCATATTCATCCCGAATGACAGGCCGAGGCAAATGTGCCGCCTAACACTCGTCGTCAAACCATCAAAGTGAAAGACGACACCCTCTCTCAGCCAAACCAACGCGAATCGAACCAAGCCAAACCGAATTGAAACCGCCAAGCAAAAACCATAGATAGTATGATACAGTGGTTTCCCGACAATTGGCAATAAAATAATATAAAGTTTATCAAAACACAATAAATAAATTTTAGACGAATAACTGCAAAGATATAATCTATCTATAACTTAAATTTCTCTGGAAAATATATTTAAATTATAGAATTTTAAATGCAGGAGCATTAAAGCACATTAAAATATGTCCAACAATGTTCAAGCTTAACTATATTTACATTTAATTTTAATATATATATTAGATTCAAATATATATTTTTTTTAAATGTTTGAAAAAAAAATAAATATATTTCCAAATTTTCCTTTATTAGTCCTTTTTTTCCATGCCACCCTATACCCAACTCAACCATCCGCCATTAGCGATACGGCAACAACAATAAAGAGAAATCAATAAATCACGTGGAAAAAAGGACAAACAAGAAAAACAAAAATCGAATGTGCCGCCTCTGCCTCTAAATGATCGAATGTAATGTCCCAAAGCCACTCGCAGTGTCGATAAAAAAAAAGGGGCAAAGAAGACGCGGAAGGTGAACGAAATCAATTTCAATAAATTCCGACAAACAAAGCCAAGAATTATGTGTTCGTGTGTACGCGAGTGTTATCTGGAGGAGAAGAAAGACGCAGAAGGGGTTTTTCGAGGAGCCGGGGAAGTTTGACCACCGACAAAAGCCTCTTAGTATGCAAATCGAGACTTTGGGGCTACATTAACTGAGTGAATCATACTCAGCGCTCTTCTGGCAGCAGCATCTCAAGATGCCGATAATTTATGCTGTAATAATTAAGCAGCAGCAGCCAGAGAGACCCGGAGACCCAAGCCAAATGACAGCCAGCTGTCGGGGGAAGATATGGGGGTATATCTCGACGGAAATGCGGCCGGTGGTCGGACACACACTCCCGAATAATACATATTACAGGCGGCACCATGCCGAGCTGCAGCAGCAGGAGATAAAGCCAGCGGGGGTGTGGCATCAACCACACATTGTCAGCTGATGACATAACCAAAAGCCAGGAAAACTTTGGGAAAAAGGGAGGATTCAGGGGCAGCACTAGAGGAAATAAAAGAAATTTGAATTTGCTAAGACAATGAAGTAAAAAATATATATTCTTCCTTAAGCTCCATTTACAGTCAATTAAAGCGACATTTTTCATTCTGGCTTTACTATTTATTCAATCATCGATTCTAGTTACAAACAAAAGGAATAAAGTATTAATTTTTCTTTTCAGTTATGCCATTCCCCATTCTATATTTACATTTTTGGATTGGTTATCCTTGCAACTTTATGTTTTAGTTTGAAATAAATATGTTTTTTCAAGTTTTTTTTTCGGAAACTTTCCTTGACGACAACGAGACAAAATGAGTGAAAACATTTTGACTGATGACTACTACAACGAGCTTCTGTTGCTGCCGAGGAAATTTCATTTGTGTGGCTGAAAAGTTGACTTGATGCACTTAGTTGTTGCACTTGCAATTGAAATTTAGCAACAAGACGACAACCAACTGAGAGCAGCTCGGCGGAGGGGTCCCGCATTGTCTCTGGGAATTGAATTGAGCTGAGTGACTGCATGAGTGACTCGAGTGTCAGATGCCAGAGCTTTGATTGATGAAGATGAAGACATTTTCCGTTTGGCCGGCGACGGCACAATTTGCTTGACCCCCCTTACTCTGGAGAACAATCCTGGCCAGAGAGACAGATGCAACAACAGCCACAGCGGACTGCACTTGACCAGTTGACCACCGCCGTGGTATGTCCCACAGCTATGGCCTGGAGCACCATCCCATAGTCTTCAATCCTGCCATTCCTTCGCCAGTCCAGTATTACCACCGTTTTCTCCCACCAAAAGCCAGCGGAGCTGTCAGCGTTGTTGACCCCGTCCTCGTTTCCATTAAGTCCCGAATGTCGCCATGATAGGAGTAATAGCAGGAGCACAGTGGTTCTCAATAGTGGCAAGGCTGTTGAAATTACGAAACCTAATGAAAATGATACCCAATGATATCAGTAAATATTCTTATAAATTGGTGCATTAAAAAAATAAAAAGATATGAAGAATTACCGATTTTTGAGCAGAGTACATATGTCAAACTAACCAAAAAAAAAGTCTACCGTTAAATTAGACCAGATTAATAATGTTTTAGTTTAAAGCTTTGCATATTAGAAAAAATATTAGAACATGACCACAGTCACAAGAGTAAATTTGGAATTTAAACTTCCTTCTCATCCCCCACCTCTTTGTACCACTGTGGAAAATTGACTGTCAGCGGTCTGTGTCACCTTTTGGCCCCACAAAACTTCACAACAGAGTACATTGACAACAACCAACACACACACACACACAATACACGGAGTCAGCAAACGTTGGCTGCATCAACTAAGATGCCATTAACGGTGGTCCGCCCTCTCATTACCAGAGTCCGGACCCAAGAAGTCTGGCCGCAGTTCAAATGAATTTAATTGAAATTTCAAACTTGTCAAGCAGATACATCTCACCAACACACTGACCCCAACAATGCACAGAAAACAGTAGATTTTCTTATAAATTTAGGTACCATCCAGATCCTAAAAAGGAAACTACTGATATCAACCCTAAATATACAATATTAAAAACTATTTAAGATAGTTATATAATTTTTTTTAAGCTATATTTTAGATTTTTTCCTGTGTAGCTATTTTCCCGACTGATCCTATACGGAATGCAATGACTCGCGGGGGGAAGTATTTGGTTGGGGGTGAAATTGAAAAGCCGCATCCGGGGCAGTCAAGTGCTGCGAAATGTGAAAAAGTAAATAAGTTTTCGCCGCCGTTGCACTTTTAATGTTTTCCTGGCAACATCTGGCCAAGACTTCCACTGTCCACCTCCCCCGCTCATCAACCCCTTTAGCGCAGAAGTGTCATCCAGTGTACGTAACTTTTTAAAAGAAAAGTTTCCCATTTGCGGAGGCTTGTCGTCCTTTCCTTTGGCTTTCCTTATACTTTTCTGATTTTTTTAACCCCTACCTTTCAAAGCTTGACTTTGCCTTTTTTTGGTAAGTAGCTAGCCCCGTTGTGAGACTTTCTAAAAAATTTGTTGAGTTACTTAATACCTCCTCGTTATAATAGTAAGGAAAGTTTTTTTTATGTATTTAATATTATATTTTAAGCAATTAATATTTATATTTTTAATAGGAAATTAATTTAGGAAAAGTATATAAGCTCTTGTTATTAAATCCCTTCTATATAATTTAAATTTTATTATCATTTTTGCATAAAAATATATAATTAATACACAAAAAAGTGCTTCAAAAATTGATAACAGAATAAAGATAAATGTGTTTAATAATATAACATACTACAAAATTAAATTTCTACGAAATCATTTATTACCCTCTAATTAAGATATTAAATAACATTCAAAATTTTAGCGCTCACTGATTGACTTTTCTATTACATAATCGGAAAATGTGAAGAACTTGGAGCCTGTGGTGTTCTCGGCCAATTGGCAAAGAACAATTTATTGTTATTAGATTTTGCCACGGCAACATTTGGCGACCCTAATGGTCCGTACATTGGCACAACATGTGTCACATCCAAATCTATTTGCCCATGCAATCCACACAAAACACACACCGGAAGAGCGGGAGAAAAGGCTCACATCTGGAAGCATTTAAGTGTTAATTTTATAACTTTTGCTCAACAAATTGTGCCCCCATTAGATGAGCAAGCAAGAAGGAAAAACTACCACAAGCCGGTGCAGGATTTTCGTACAGGATTCGGCAGGATAGCCTGGCAAAGACGGAATTTACATTTTCAATTTAAATTTGAATTTCAATTTTAATTGAGATGAAATAGACCAAATGAAGCTCAATTCTCGCCCCACCCTCATATTTTATTTATGCACACAATTTTCCATCTTGGCGCTTTGCCTCTCAGCCTTAACCCAATTATGCTCAAATTACCAAGCGCAAGCAACGGACGCTCATGGGTTAAATGCGGTGGCGCTGCCCCAGGCTAACCAAAAAAAAATAAAAGGCTACGATGGAAAAGAAAATTCCCTGCAACGATTCCAAAAAAGTTCAATTTGCAGCTGTCGCAACTTTCAGCGTTGAGTGCACTTTAACCGGAGAGAACCCAAACCCGAATATCCTTTCTTTTTGGGGGTTGTTTCTCCTTCGCTCATCATGCAAATGAGGGTATTGCATTAAGGGAATATATATTTTTCGGGGGTTAGACCCAGCTTTTTGTGTATGTTCGTTGTTAATGATGCTTGTGGCAAATAATCGACGTTGTTTTTCATTTCGCAAAGAGGTCCTACATCCTTTTAGCATTGCTCATTTGACAGCTTAAACCATTTCAAGGCGTATATTTTAAGAGCCCAATTTTTTTACAAAAAAAGGAAAGGAATGTATTAGCTACCCTATACTGGCTGCCATTCATATAATAAGAAAAAGTTTTCCCAGTTCAAATTTCGCAAAATTTGTTGTTTTTTTATATATAATTTTTACACTTCATTTATCGACTGTTTATAATTTTACAGAAAATAGGTTTTTAAATATCAACAGCGATTAAAAATAACATAAAATCCCTCCACCATAGCCTGCCAATATAATCGTAAACATAAAAATTGGACTCCGGATAAAGCGAGCATGCGGGTAAAAGGATTTTTCATAATTCGCACCACCCATAATTTATAATATCAATAAATGCGGAAGAAAAATCGCGGACGAAAAATAATAAACCAAGTATAAAGCAAACTCCATGAAAATTGTATGCAAATAAGAGGCAAAAGTGCACATATATACATACGTATATATGCATACGTATATAAATGGATGCGGTAAAAAATGGCAAACATTGAATTTTTAATTGCTGGAAATTTGTGTTCTTTGGTTTTTATGGTTTTAATGCCAAATTCGCTGGGTGTCTGTGTTTATACTGCTGCATATATGTGGGTATATGTGTTTGTCCATTTGCGTTTATTTATTTTGAGCCTTTTTATCGCAGTTTCGCCTCGCCCAGACCCAGACCCAGACCACCTCTTGCCGTTCAAATTATTAACTGCTTTTTATTCGAATTTCGTTTTTCACTATTTCAGTTTTCCTTCTCATGGAAAATGTATTCTTGTTTGTATGCATTTTTGCCATTTTTCATTATGACATTTTTTTTTGTTAAAAATTCCGAGGAATAAAAACAAAGAATTTTAATGAGAAATTGTTAAACAATGCTTTTTTTGTGAACAATAAATTAATGATTTGGAAGAAAAAGTGAAAACTTATATGCTGAACTCATGTAACGTTGTGCGATTTTGTAAGTTGTTTAAATATTTATTTATCACCTTTCACATTTTAATTAAAAATTTTATAATTATATATAGAGTATGCACATAAATAATAAAGTACAAAACATATATGTACATACATATAAACATGGTTTTAATTAGAGCACCTTTTAAGCCATGTAAAAATCAATAAATAATTAAATAAAATACAAATATGTACCGGCAAAAGGGACACAGGAAAAATTAAATTAACAAACGCATGAACAAATTGTAATTTCCACTTGATGTGGTTTCCACTGTGCCCTATAGCATTAGGGATTGCACTCCACTGGGCTTCCCTCTCCATGCCAATGTAATTTGTCAATTGGATTTATTTTTGTTTCTATGTTATTGAGTTTAATTGGAAATTCAAACCATTTAAATAAATTATAAAAACATGTACGCAATATATATAAGGAACATTCTTATGTAAATTTTATACAATTTAATGACAGAATTATCAGATTTAGTTTTAGAACCTCTGTAATGAATTCGTTTGGTTTATTAATTTGTAAGCTCACTTTATTAACGTTTTGCTAAACTGCAGTAAACAGTATATTTTTGTTTTAAATAAAAAAATTAATTGCTAAACTTGTAGCAAGTAAGGGCAGTGATAATATTAAATAGGTTTATGGAAAAGTAAGCTATAGAAAAAACTGTAGCCACTCCTTTTGTTATTTTCTCACTTGTTCAATTAACTTTTCACACGCGACTGGACTATCCAAAAGGGTTTGAGGGAATTAGGGCCAAAAGGGAAAAGCTATTTACTGCAAAAAATTTTAATTATAATTTAATTAAAAACTTAATCACATTTTCAGTGTTATTATTGTGTGAGTAATTTTTTATTTTATGTGAAAACTCAGATTGCAATTTTATTGTCCCGCTCAACACATTGTTGATTATCATAATTTTTATACGGGCGGGAAACTAAACTTTTAATCAGTACATACAGATAAATGCTTTATCTTTAAATGACACACAACAATTAATAATTGAATTTCATGATTGTCGCCCTTATTGTTCGTTTTTGGTACTTAATTGTTTGATTTTTCTGGCCACAAAACAGAATAAACAATAAGCAAATCAAGAGCGCCAAAAGCAAAAAATGTAAAACACCTCAAATGTAAAAAAATAATATATACCTTTGCGATATACAAATTAACAAACTTAGATTGGATATTCAAAATGAAATCTTCTCTGATATAAAAATATAACCAAAGTTTTCCAACTTCATTTTAATTAAACCAAATCCATTTGCCCTGCCAAAGGTCCAAGTTTATCCAAATCTTAGAGGGAGAAGTCCCTGGCTCGACTGTCAATGATAGCGTCATAAAATCAATCATTTTTGGTCAGTCAGCCACTTGCGGACTTAATTTGGTCAACACGGCAGGTGACGAATATTTTATTTATTTTACCTTTAGGTTGCCGCTTGTTTTTTCTCTCCGCTTCAAATTTATTGATGTTTGTTCTGCTTTGTTGTTTACCCAAAATTCGTTTTATTTTGTTTGCGTTGTATTTTATATTAGCGAAGTTGACATAGAAGAATGATGATAACCAAATAAACGGTATATGTCACGATTTTTATAACCTTGGAATAATCGATATAGTCCTTGGGCGTACGAGTGTCCTTTCTATGTAAGTTTTTCTTTTTAATAAAGTAAGTTTGTTTGCAGATTAAACTGCTATATATAGCTTAATATTTTCTACTGGAAATGTAATTACATTACAAATGTAATTAATATTATAAACTTTATTCAAGATAATTTCAGTATTTTATTGTTTTAGTGATTTGTGGCTTGGAAAATATTATTCATACATATAGATTTTTATAAGGTCAACAGTATTTCATAATCACTTTCGTCATGTATCAAATTAACTTCTAAAAAAATTTTATGTATCCTGGGTTAGTATATAACAACCTAGGGCGTCCATTGTTATTTCTAGGATTTTCCTGTGCAATAAATTCTGGTAAAAGTAACAAACTGCACAGCAAAATATTCAGATTACAGAAGAATCTGGATAAAGAAAAGCATGCGATACCAAAAGTCACTGAAATAAATAGTTTTCTCTTGTCAGAATTAAAGAGGTTTAAAAGATAAGGTTGTGACACATACACCTATCCTTTTCAGTTATAAATCATATATTTTGTGACAGAAGTCTGTTATATATTTACATCAGTTAATCATCACAAAACATTTTCTTACAAAAATTTAATAATATATCGTTAATACTTTCCAGTTGTGTTTTATTAATTTAAATACATTCTTAGCTACCTGCTTACATTTTAATTATTTATTAATGTTTAAAGTTATTTCCACAGTGCACGTATAGCGAACTAGATTTAGGCCGTAAAATAATTCATGAATTTATTGAAATTTATTAGCATAAGAATGAGGATTTGGTATATGGTGGGGTGTTAGCTAAACTAGAAAAAGTATCTTGGGGAAGCCAACTTTCATTTTGTTGCCCTGCTACTGCCAACTTACAGTCTGGCCGAGATGAAATCGTAGAAATTGAATAGAATTGGTTCAGGGTGGGGGCAAATGGCAAACGATATGCGTATCAATGGATAACAAACCAAGCACAAAAAAGTATCGACAGACAACAGCAGAAAGCAGAGCATCGCCAGACAACTTCTACAAATAGCAAACATAGCAAAAAAAAAAAAAAAACAAAAAAAAAAGGAGACCGGAATGAGCTAACAAAATACCCAACAAACCAGTCAGAGAACAGAAAAGGAAAAGGGCGAACAGTGCACAGGCAGTCAAGTCATGAAAACCTATTTCTACAGTAAAATATATAAAAATCAATAAATAAATAAATAAATAAGTAAATTACAAAAAAAATTAAGTCAAAGTTTTGTGCTATATTTTATTGAAAAAATAAATATCTCGGAGTGTACAGGTGCTAAAAGTGTATCACAGAAAATTTTCTTTTTCTTAAATCAATACTTTACAACTATTTTATAATTAATAAAAAATATTTCATTTTTTAATAAATAAATATTAATATAAAAAAAATATACGTTTATTAGTAGCTGTACAAGACAATTTGATAAATTAAATTTATGGTTTCTATATGCTTTTTTCAATCAATACTTTACGAACTGTTATTATTGTTAATTTATAAAAACTTTATTTTTCAATAAATAAATATTTACAAAAAAAATAAATATGCGTTTATTTGTGGCTGTGCAAGACAATTTTATAAATGAAATTTATGGTTTCTATATATGTTTTTTTTGGCATTGCACCAACTGAAATTGCAATTGTTTTCACATTTTTAGTTTTTGTGACCTTTTTGGGTGGCAGCAAGTCAATGTATGCCTTTTGCCTGTTAATCGATCTACATGCTGGTCCGTTCATCCAATATCACGGGTAGTGATAACTTACAGCACGACTTTGGCTTTTCTAGTTTTCGATTTGGATTTCCACCTCCCACTGAGCTCAACACCACCCGCACATTCGACTTAAATGTAACTTTTCCTTCCGAGGCGATGCCATTGTTGCTGTTGTTGTTGCGCTTTTCCTTGGGTCTTTCTTTCTATATTTGTGTATCTTAAACGCGTTTCGTTGTATCTACTTAAGGCAGCTTAAATATTTGTGTAACATAATACAAAACATACGGGCTTCTTTGGTTATACTTAGATACATAGCTTAGATACTGCATTAGCTAGGAGTGGCGGAAGGAGGCTTTAAGGCAGAAGTCCCGGGCTGGGCTTAACCACAGTCGAAACCCAAACAGGAATTGCACCATGGGAATATATTCATTTATCAAGAAGGTACTGGTAATCATATGAAGGAAAAACAAATTATTTTATTCTGACTTTTATCTATAAAACTAATGTATTAAACGATATGCATACAAAATCAAGTAATTTAATCTCCATAATAGCTTTAATAAAAAACTACAAAATTAGGCTAATCACAGCGGATTAGTGTATTGGTCTATCTGTTAAATTTCGAAATGCCAGCGATTAACGGACTAAACCCATCAAAAGAGATGACGATGACCATGTCTGAGATTGAAAATATACCTCGCAGCGATAACTATGGGAATAGGAGTGGAAAGAAAGGCGGAAAATAAGAAAAATAACAGATAACAACTGGAAAATCGTTTAACCATCTAATTTTTATTCATCTTAAATCTGATGAAGAAACATTCTTTATTTTAAATTGTATTTAATTGGATTGCCAGTTGGTTTCTTACAAAGATAAAATTTTAAAACCTAAATCAGACATCCATAGTTATTTTCCACCACGGTTTTTGCCAATATTACCACTACCAAACATTGTTTTTGTTGCTCAAAAAAGTTCTTGCCTTTCTTGTTCTCAAATTAGGATTCGAATTATCCTTATCTTTTATTTTACTTTGTGTATATTGTGCGGTCCTGAGTGAAGTCACATCTTAAGTGGCCTGTTTGCCTTTGTTACTCCGATTGCCCTATCATCTGTTCCACTGTGCGGGTATCAGCATGCTTTGTTTACATTTCAAATGGAAATTGCTCTGTTTTGTATCTGTGTCTGTCCTCAGATATCTCCTGCTGTGCGAGTGTATCTGTTTCTGTGTGTGTTTGGGTCTCCGTCTGCAAAATGCATTTCTCCCATTTTCGGTCTGTCCTAATGAGTCTAACTCTATGCCCGTTCTACTGGCACTTATGAAGTCGTGTGTGGCTTAGGCAAATCCAAAGCGAAAATAGTTCCTCTTCCGAAATCGGCTCATCTGGACCCGAAAAGGACATCGGAAAGGGCAAAACGTGCACCAAATATAGATTGCCTGGCATGTCCAGGGAAAAGGCCTCCTGTTATCGAAAATAACCTAAGCGTCACCTACGAAATTTGCAATCCTCGAATGTGTCTCGTGCAGTGTGTGCTAAGTGTCTTAAATTGTGTTTTTGATTATCCAGAACATTTATGTTTGCCTTCATTAAAGAAAAATCGTAAATTTGAAATCAAGTTTGGGAGCTTGGATTCATTTAATATTCATTTTGATCCTTATTATGAATAGTGGCTTTCAGTTATAATTGTTCACAAAAGTATTTAACAAGTTTAACAAATCATGGATAACATAGAATGGCAATTGATCTAAGGTCTGAAATATTTGTTTGCACACTTAGAGATACACCTCTTAAATTGATTTCAAATTTACAGCTATTTCTGTGGCATTTATGCAGATCTAAAGGATAAAAAATACGATATTTTAGAATACGTTTTGAAAACTCACCATTTCAAATAATTTGCGAGACTGAAAGATGGTAGTTTTCAGTTGAATCCCTTTATTTACTGTAGATCGATGTCCACGTAGGTGACGAAAATAAGGTGAAGTGACCTCTGAAGATTACGAACTTATTTATTGGTTTCTCTCTTAGTTCTTCGCTGACGTTGATTGATTGCTTGATGTTGTTGTTGTTGTTGATAGCGATATTATCGATAAGCCCGCATAGACCACACAAACACACAGCTGATTTCTGGGATAATTTTTCTTTTTTTTATTCTCACCGATCGCTTGTCGTACTTAAACAAACTATAGACACTTACACGAGACAACACCGAAGAACACAAATTTTTTATATTTACTTTAGGCGCAGATGAATGCAAGATAACAGCAACAACAACAACAACGATGTACGACGACGACGACAAATATTGTACATATGTACAGAGAGAGACAGACTAACAACACACACACACACGAACGCGAACGGAAGTACACACACACGCGCGGACAGACGGATAAACGGGAGTCGGATTCGGGGCGGGGGCGAAGAAGTCGGAATTAACGCGACGGCGGCGATTACGGTAATCCGTTATCGGATCGAACAAAATTCTTGGCGTTGCCGAATTGTATGCGGTAAGTATGCTATGGATGCGATGCGTCCACCTTTTCAGCTTCTCCCTCAGTGCATATTTTCACTTGGTTTCCTGGCTTTTCACAAATTATTACTTTTTCACTTTTGTGTCTGCTTCAAAAACTGTGAAGGTAAATGGAAGGAGACTGGATTAGCTTGGGATTATTTTAGTATTTAAGCCGCAAGGATAATTCCGAAGCTAAATTTTTTGCATCTTACAAATGCGTACACTTTTTTTAAATTAACATCGAATTGAATTAATTGAATTAAATTTTAAAAAATATATTTCATGAAACCACGTTCTCATCGTAAACAAAAATTGATAAATATATGTATAATTTCTGTGTTAGTTTCATTTCGTACAATATCCTGCTTTATTATGACAACAGAAATTTCTCTCTTCGACTGGTTGGCAACGCGCAGCGGACAAAGAATAACGAGGAGAGATGCGAATGGGGGACATGAGGCAAAGCCAGAAAACATCCTGCGGGGGGTGGGGGGTGGCGATTTACATAGGGGCAGCTGCTCGTGCTCTCTCTCTCTCTCAGTCTCTCTCTCTATGCTTTGTGTGTGGCCAATTTGAAACGCCGCGAGAATGAAATGCAGCGAAACGAATGGTGAGCACAAAACGTGGCCAGGAAAATAGAGAAATAAACAAAATATAAAAAGGATACTCGAGAACGTGAGAGAGAACAAGGAGCGCCGTTCCATTTCCAAAACATACACAAAACAGAAGACAAAAGCCGCGCTCTCTACACTCTCCCGCCCGCCCTCTAGTTCTTTTTTCTCGCTCCCTCGCAGGCTGCCGAAAAATCAATGAAAAATATCTGGAAAAACTGCCGAATTCTTTTTAATTTTTGTAGGCTTTTCTTTTGTTGTTGCGGCTTAAACTTTTAAATTTCCTATTTTATTTTTTTCTTTGAATTATTTTTCTTTGTTTTTTATTTGTTTTGGCTTATTGCACATTTGACCAATTTACGGCCTTTATTATTGTTACACACATGTTTGAACACTCACACTAACTCGGAATTGAACATGTTTGCTGTGTCAAATTGGGCAATTACCCAATAATTATTAAAGTACACAATAAGATTCCTCTGAAACCACAATTGCGCGACCAGAAACAAATTTTTTTTGTTTATCAACCCGAACAACAATTGTATTCAACAGTAATTGTATTTTTTCGAGAGACTGACCACCGGATTGGCAAAAAACGTCCACAGCAAAATATCACGAAAACAATATTTAACTATTAATCAAACACCATTTTGAGATATTTATCCCGGCGATTTATCCGAAAAGTGTTCCTCTTTTTGTGTAATGGAAAGCGGACGAAAGTTGAATGAAAAGAGAGGAAAATTTAGGGTGCCTTTATAGATTTTTGAAACCCATTTTCCACTCTCTCTCTCTCACATACACACTCTCTCTCTCTCTCTTATTCTCTTCCACTCTTTCTTTGTTACGCTCACCAAAGTTGTTCTCGCGAGTCGCGAATGTTAAAACTCGTTTCCATCGTTCCGAGTCTGGTGTCCAGACTTTTGCGTCTTTATAGCTATTTTATTTAGCTATTTTCCCGCTTTTGAGTATTATACCCAACAAACACCTGGCAACTCTATGCACTTTGCACTCTCTCGTCGCTCTGTTTTTGCCGGCGGTTTATATGTATTGGTTTATTTATAATTTACAAAATATATTTCTTATGCGCGCAGACATACACACACACCACACACATTATTATTATAGCTCACGTTATTTTTTTGTAAGATTTTCGTAAATTATCCAGTATCTTACACTTATTCTCTTGGAGATACATCTTACGGATATATTTATGGACGTGAACCTAATTCCAAACCAGTGTGACCGCACTGATAATAATGAAAAAATCCTATCCCCACCTAATATTAAATACCTAAACCTACAATTTATTATAAATAATTTTAATAAAATCCGGAGAGCAACTTCTTATAAATTATATATAAATCGGATATAAATATAACAATGAAGCTGTACTCTGATTTGATATTCATAATGCTGATTTTCCTACCCGTGGAAAATGGTTGCACTTAAACAGCTCGTCGATTTTTTCAGCTTAATAACTTTAGCAGATCAGTACCAAAACCTAATAAACATACAAAATCAAACAAAATTAAACAACTTTTTAAATAAAAATAAAAGAAAAAAGATTTCTATCACTCCCCGACGGGGAATTGAACCCCGGTCTCCCGCGTGACAGGCGGGGATACTAACCACTA
>JAEIIJ010004208.1:0-17113 GCA_018904815.1 Drosophila ogumai
CAATCATATACATATATTCTTCATCAGCTTCAACAGCCGAATCTTTTTAGACATGTCCGGGGGAAAATAAATTTTTTGCCATTTTTTCAAATTTTGATAAAAATGTTAATTAAAAAAAAAATGTTAGTTGGATTTGTGCTTTTCAAAAAACTCTGATTGGGATTGGACCGATTGTTTCCCAACACTGGCGCTGGACTTATCGATAAGTGGGGCCGGCCAGGCACTCTTCCTCTTTCCACTGCGTTGTGGCAACACGAGATTCGGCAATTAGATATCAAATTTACATCAGATTGGGCACCAGCGATGCATCCCGACCTCACGGAGCGCATTCTCCAACACCTGGAGACCGCCGGCCAGGCGGACACCCTGGACCTGGCCGCCCTCTTTGGCGAGGATCACCAGAAGATAGTGGGCGCCCTGAAGAGCATCCAGGCGCATGGCGACTTGGTCACCGCCACGGTGGCCACCCACAAGAGTCTAGGCCTCACGGACGAGGGTCGCGCCGTGGTGGAGCACGGCAGCCACGAGGCTCTGGTCTACGCCGCCATACCGGCCGAGGGCATCGCCCAAGCGTCCCTTATGGCCACCGGTGGCCCCAATGCCAAGGTGGGCTTCAGCAAGGCCATGTCACACGGCTGGATACTGGTGGATAAGACCGTCAGTCCGCCGCTGGTCCGGCGCAAGGTGGACAGCATCGTGGACGGTGTGCGTGACCAGCTGCTGCTGGTGGCCCAAGGAAAGGGCGACCAGTTGCCGGCCAAGGACTGTGCCGACTTCAAGAAGCGCAAGCTCCTCCAGGAGACAGTCACAAAGAGCTTTGTCCTGGGCCGAGGAGCTGAGTTTGCCACCACGTTGACCAAACTGGAGACTGATCTCACCATGGACATGCTGTCGAGCGGCCTCTGGGACACGCTCAAGTTCAAGGCGTACAACTTCGATGCCCTGGGAGCGCCGCCCACGCGGGGTCATCTTCATCCTTTGCTGAAGGTGCGCACCGAATTCCGGCAGATATTCCTCGAAATGGGCTTCTCCGAGATGCCCACCAATAACTATGTGGAGTCGTCGTTCTGGAACTTCGATGCCCTCTACCAGCCGCAACAGCATCCGGCCCGCGATGCCCACGACACGTTCTTCGTGAATCATCCGTCGCGAAGCCACAAGTTCCCCCAGGAGTATCTCGAGCGGGTGAAGGAGGTGCACTCGCACGGTGGCTATGGGTCCAAGGGCTACGGCTACGACTGGAAGCTGGAGGAGGCGCAGAAGAACTTGCTGCGCACCCACACCACGGCGGTGAGCGCCCGAATGCTGTACAAGCTGGCCAACCAGGAGGGCGGCTTCAAGCCGGCCAAGTACTTCAGCATCGACAAGGTGTTCCGCAACGAGACGCTGGATGCCACCCACCTGGCGGAGTTCCATCAGGTGGAGGGAGTCATCGCCGATGTGGGCCTCACGCTGGGCGATCTCATAGGCACGCTTTACGAGTTCTTCCGGAAGCTGGGTATCACGCAGCTGGAGTTCAAGCCGGCCTACAATCCGTACACGGAGCCCAGCATGGAGATATTCTGCTACCACCCTGGCCTGGCCAAGTGGATCGAGGTGGGAAACTCGGGCGTGTTCCGGCCGGAGATGCTGCTGCCGATGGGCCTGCCGGAGAACGTGAATGTGATTGCCTGGGGACTGTCGCTGGAGCGGCCGACGATGATCAAGTATGGCATCAACAACATTCGGGATCTCGTGGGGCCCAAGGTGGACCTGAAGATGGTCGAGGAGGGACCCATTTGCCGGCTGGATCATGTCTAACTGGCGTCGCCTTAGGATCTGCTATTAAATTGCATTTTTTTCCACTCAATTGTTCCAAGAAAACAAATATTTATAAATAAAACTCACACCAAAAAGAAGCTGGCGAGGACGGGTCTAAATAGTAACTGGAAATTTCAGACATTCCTGAAATTCAAAAATTCGCGGGCTATTTGGGTTGTTGTCCAGCACTGGTTACTAAGGCTATCGATAATCATATCCCACAACATAATTAAGCAAATAAATCT
This sequence comes from Drosophila ogumai, assembly GCA_018904815.1. Lineage (NCBI taxonomy): Eukaryota > Metazoa > Arthropoda > Insecta > Diptera > Drosophilidae > Drosophila > Drosophila ogumai. Next base: position 2,046 of record JAEIIJ010004208.1, read on the forward strand.
ATAACAATTTATTTTTACAACTGAAATTTTGGTTTTTCAAACTTAAAATTAATACATTTCAATTAAATTTTAGTTAACTTTAAAAAAAAAGTCAATTTGGGGAATTTATTGTTATCGGTTGGCAGCCCCACCGCGAAACGAACGTCATCACACACACACAGCCACAAACACAAAGAAGCAAAAAACAATAACAAACGCAAAAACCGAAAAAAACGTCTGCAAAATTTCCAAACTTTCGAAATGGGAACCAACCCGACGCAGACCCTTCACCAGGCGATACAGAAACAGTTCGGCCTCCCGAATCCCGGCGACTCGTCCAAATTGAGCAACTGTCACCCGACGACGACACAAACACAGCACAGATTCGTCATTCCGCAGCTGAAAATCCCGCAGCTCCAGCTCCAGCAGCAGCAGCCCACCGATCTGGCGGCCCAGGAGCGCAGCCGCCAGGCAACGGACCTGCACAACCAGCAGCTGCTCGACGAGATTCGTCGCCGGCGTCAGGGTTCGGAAAGCGAGGCGTCACCAGGAGGAGCAGGCGGAGCAACCACTAGATTCGTTATACCTCAGCTTGGAGCCGCCACCGGTGAGCCGCTGAACATACCGCTCCTCTCCAGGCTAGAGCGCAGCGTGGGTCAGTTGAAGATCCGCGGCGACGACGACGGCGGCGACCGGGCGGAAGCCATGAAGTCGACGACGCCGTCACCGCTGATCGATCTCACCAGCACTGTGATAGCCGTCAGCAAGGATGGGCCACCCAAGGTGGCGGCAAGCAAGGCGCGCGAGAAGCTGGCAGCCAGCCAGGAGCCCTTCAGCATCCCCTTCAATCCCTGCGATCCGCCTCCGGTGCGCAGGAATCCTGCTCTTCTCAGTGGTGGCCTGCTGGCCAGCAGGCGACGGCGGCGGCGGCACGAAGAAGAGGAGGAGGAGGCACTAGTGCCCCCACCAGAGTCCCGATCCGGCCCCATTGGCTGCATGCTGGACGCCGTCGTTGGCTATCCAAAGCCGCGGCAGCCCCAGCTGCAGTATGCCATAACAGCGCTGGAACAGCGGCACCTGAAAATGTGCAACCGGGAGGACTACGGCGGCCAGGTGAAGAGATTCCGCTTCGACACGCCCTCGCCCGACGAGCTGGTGAAACAGGCGCTGCAGAAATCCTGGCGCGTTACGCGCACTTGACTCGGGTTCCTCCTGCCATTACTTGACAATTACCGAAAAGTAAATCCAATAAATCTGTCTAGTTTCAAAGGGTTTCTGGACTACATTCATTGATTTGCTGTTTATTTAAACGGCGCGCTTGTATGCTTCTGTTATCGGTATCAGCTATCGATATATCGCTGCTTTAGCAGCTCACCGTACTTTTTTACGACCCGAAGAGTTGGCAGCTCTGCTGTAGAGAATTCGAGGGAGAAACAGTGGTGTCATTACCACCCGTCAAATTTGTTTTGACATTTTAAAATAAACGTATATAAACGAATATTAATTATATAAATACTAATTATAAAGAAAAATGTTGATGTTTTAAATTTAAATGTAATATTTTATACTTAAAATTAAAAACAAAATTAAATTGTTTTCTAAGAATCAGCTATTAGCTTTCCCCTTGGAATTTGGCTTTTTTAGCTGTTTTGTAAGGGTAATCTAGCTTTTTGCTCACAAAAAAGTGACATCACTGAGGCGAAAAACTGCGTATGAATAAAAACAGTGTGGTTTCCTCGGAACGCAACAGAAAAAAGAAAAAATCTTTTCGTGTGGTCAGTGAAAACTGGGAAAATCTGCAATAGATCGATTGTGTTAACCGGGCATTGGGAATCGCAGTCGGCAAACGGACAACAAAACAGCTGTGGCGGTGGAAAGGGGACCAGAAAAGTATATCCACAAAGTGCGAAAGGTCAGCAGAAAAGCAGACGAGAGACGGCAAGGAGCGTAAAATAAATATTCTCTGTTCTGTCGCCCCTGTGGTGTTTGTGTGTGTGCGTGCGAGTGTGCGTCGTGTCGGTGTGTGGTGTGTGTGTCTCTAGCTGTCACTTTCTGGCGCGCGCACAAGATATACACAAATTAAAATCGGTGGCCACCAACACACACCGCCCCCCCTCCGACCAGACCCCCTCGTCTCCTTCGCCTTGATGTGCTGCGCGCCCGGTTCCGGTGCCGTTGCCGTTGCCATTTGGTTCCCGTTGTCCCACCAACGCAGCGCATTAAGTGCATCCAGCTCCAGGCGAGCAACAGCAGAAGAAGGAGCAGCAAGGGAGCTCGTTGCCGGTACCGTTGTACAGGTATGGGATACATGGATACATTCAAAAACTCACGAGTGTGTGTGTGTGTGCGTATTTACAATTTCTTTCCTTGCACATTTTATTATTGTGTGTTTTTTATGGTAATTTATTGCAAGTTGGAAAATTCCAAGCAGCCCACAGACTAGTGTATTGCTATTCGACTTCTAATTATTTATTTTTTTTACGGCTGCTGTAACTGAAAAGCGTCTGCAAACGCAGACATTTGACCTTGCTCGGACCACAACAACAGACTCTCAAGGCTAGGGGGCTTCTTGGGGAAAGCGAGTTAGAAAATTAAATTAGATTTTGTTAAAAGCCTCTGGGATGCCCTTTTGGGCTTAGAACACACCTACGCACACAGACATAGACTTGGACATAGACGATTGCAGGGGAAGATAGAGATTCCAATACTTGAAGGGAAGTGGAAGAAATAGGGAGAATTAATACTCGTAGATTACCAATCACACACAAACACACACACAGACGCTCGGGCGGGCAATTATCACAAATAAAATTATCAGATCCAGCCAGCCGCTCTAGAAATCACACACCACACACATGCATGCAAATTATCAGGTTTTAATTGCCACAGCACGCACAAACAAATAATCGAATGCCACTATTCCAGGCGATCAAATCGATCAGCAAGCAGCAGCAGCAGCAGGAGCAGGAAGGAGGTAGCATTCCAGTTCCAGGAGCCCGCCAGGAACCGAGCCGAGCCGAGCACCGCCCACCCCCACCCCCGCCGACGACATCCTGAGATGTTGCCATTCACCCCGCAGGTGGTCAAGCGTTTGTTAGCACTCAAAAAGGGCAGCGAGGACAACAGCGTCGAGGGCAAGTGGTCGGAGAAGGCCGTCAAGAACCTGGTGAAGAAAATCAAAAAGAACTCGCAGTTGGAGGAGCTAGAGCGGGCCATCTCCACACAGAACTGCCAGACGCGGTGCGTGACGGTGCCGCGCAGCAAGCCAGCTCCCGCCGGCGAGCATCTGCGCAAGGGTCTGCCGCACGTCATCTACTGCCGCCTCTGGCGCTGGCCTGATCTTCAATCCCAAAATGAACTAAAGCCCCTGGATCACTGCGAATACGCCTTCCATTTGCGCAAGGAGGAGATCTGCATCAATCCGTATCACTACAAAAAGATCGAGCTGTCCATTCTGGTGCCCAAGTCTTTGCCCACGCCGCCCGACTCCATCGTGGACTATCCCCTGGACAACCATACACACCAGATACCCAACAACACTGACTACAATGCTGCGATAATCCGCAGCGCATCGCTCAGTCCGCCACAGTACATGGAATTGGGCGGCAGCGGCAGCGGTCAAGGTCCCGTCTCCGTTTCATCCGCCGGCTCAACGCCTGCCTCGGCCAGTGGTAGCGGTGCCCCCGCCTCTGCCTCGTCGTCATCGTCGTCAACCGCCTCCTCCTATCAACAGCAACAGCAACAGTTGTCCTTTGGCCAGAACATGGATTCGCAATCGAGCGTGCTCAGTGTGGGTAGCAGCATTCCCAACACGGGCACCCCGCCGCCCGGCTATATGAGCGAGGATGGCGATCCCATTGATCCCAATGACAACATGAATATGTCACGTTTAACGCCGCCCGCCGATGCAGCACCGGTGATGTACCACGAGCCGGCCTTTTGGTGCTCCATCTCCTATTACGAGCTGAATACGCGTGTCGGCGAGACCTTCCATGCCTCGCAGCCCTCGATCACGGTGGACGGCTTCACCGATCCATCCAATTCAGAGCGCTTCTGCCTGGGCCTCCTCTCCAATGTCAATCGCAACGAGGTGGTCGAGCAGACGCGCCGTCACATCGGCAAGGGCGTTCGACTCTACTACATTGGCGGCGAGGTCTTTGCCGAATGCCTCAGCGACTCGTCCATATTCGTTCAGAGCCCCAATTGCAATCAGCGCTATGGATGGCATCCGGCCACCGTCTGCAAGATCCCGCCCGGCTGCAATCTAAAGATCTTCAATAACCAGGAGTTTGCCGCCCTTCTGTCGCAGTCGGTGTCGCAGGGATTCGAGGCTGTCTACCAGCTCACTCGCATGTGCACCATCCGCATGTCGTTTGTCAAGGGCTGGGGAGCCGAGTATCGCCGCCAGACGGTCACCTCAACGCCCTGTTGGATTGAGCTGCATCTGAATGGGCCGCTTCAGTGGCTGGACAGGGTCCTCACGCAGATGGGTTCGCCGCGGCTTCCGTGCAGCTCAATGTCGTAAGGAGGAACAGATTTTCAAGGAAAGAAAAAAGGAAGAAAGAATCCCTGTTTTTTGGATTTTCTAAAAACAAAATCATGGTTGGGCTAGCAAGTAACACTGAAGAAGGAGGAATATTCTATGGGTCAGGTCTGATGATTCGTAGTTTCTAGTAGTATTAGTGGAAACTAAGTTGTGTGTATGTATGTGTGTATGTTTTAAAGAAAACATTCTTAAATGTTTTTCAACTTGCAACCAAAATTCGAACTAAATTAAGTTTATGTTTCTGTGTCTCCTGTTTTTTTTTCTGATAGGATTTTTAAATGTAATTAAACTTAATTGCGCCATTAAAACAAAGTAGAGATCAGAAAGTTATAATTACAAATTATAAATTATAAATTAAAGTCACACTGTAGCTGTAAGGAAAAGCACACTTAAAACGCCAAAAGAACTTCACAAATCAAGGGAAATTGTGAAAAAATTGTATATCCAGGGAAATTATGAAAAATATCCCCTTTCCTTCATCAAAATTTTATAGAATTTCCCCTTCAGCGTTACTTGAGCTGGGCTTTAACCGAAAAAAAAAACAAGAAAATGATGAAAAACCAAGAAAAACTCTGAGAGCACATATGAAATAAGTTCAGGCAAATTATATACGAAACAAAAAACACAAGATTCAGATTCAGATATATATATATATCTATATACAAAGAGCACACACACTTACATGTGGAATATATACAAGCATATATGATATGAAATATGAGAGAGAGAGCATGTATTTGGCGTTACAAGTTTAGGACGTATAATAGTGGAAAATAATGGAGCAGCTCCAGAACCAGGAACACTCTTTTTTTTTGGAAACTTTTTACACACATTTTACACAGAAATTGAAAATATAAGGAAATAACCCCGAGACCAACCAGAGACCCCGATAAATCTGTGTGGAGTGGTGGTATTGTTGGTTAAGCGCTGGAAGCGATAGAAATTCTTTGAGAAAGAAGCAAAACAAGGATCAAATAACGGTGATTTTGGAACAGGAATGATGAGTACGAGGAGAGCAAAACAGAAACTGGGATTTATCAAGCTTGAAGCTTACACACAGAGCCAACTCAGACACAGACCATATAATTATATACCATATACCATATACATTGCAAATGTACATAAGACCAAAAGAAAAATATGAAATGAAATGAATCACGCAAGGACCTCCACTGGATCAGACAGACGATGGTTGTTTAACGCCTCTTCGAACGGAGTCTAGCAGCTTGAGCCGCTCTCGTTAGTTTGTAGTCGTGTATCCGTTAAAGAGCATATCAACGCCTTTCGGCGAAGACTATCCTTGCCATGGGATACCTTCACAGAAACGCATCGATATGTAACATATATAAATGTATATGTAAAAAGCACTTGTCCAGCATAATTTCGAGTTTCAGCAACCAAGCGCAAACCAAGTCCCATTTTCAGAACTGCATTTATTGTAAAAGAGAGAGAGACAGAATCATAGCTCAAGTGTCAATTATGGCGTTTGTATCTGAATACCAAATGCAATATGGTTTGCCGGTTGATAAATCGCTTTTAGCTTGGCAAATGCTCGTTTTTTTCTTGGGTCTAGATCTTAAGTCATCAATATGTATAACGAAATATGTGTAACGAAATTTTGCTAGCTTCTTATCCTGAGTCCCAACTTCGATTTAAGTCCTTTCATGCTTTTGTTAATCTTACTTCAAAGCTGTTTTATATTTTTGTTCTAAAATAGCCTGGGTATTTCCTTGACAAATGAATGTCTTCAAGGTCATTCAGTCGACAAGGAAATACCCAGAACATAACTGTAGTTAAATTTAAGTTTTACCTATTTTTTGTTTCATTATTTTTAATATATCTATATTTTTTTGTATCGAGTGAAGGGGAAAGGAAGACCACACTTGATCCTGATTGGCAGTCAATCGAATAAAAGATCGCTAACTAGAGATTGTTGTGTTGCCTTAATTTGACGCATATTTTGATTTCTTGATTCTGTTTCTGTACTTCCCCCCCTTTCGGCTTAATCAGCTAATAATGTAATGTAATCTTTAAGTTATGGCTAATTGTAAACAAAGCAAAAGCAAAAGCAAAGAGATCGAGTCAGATCGATCGAGAGAACAGCACAGAACAACCATAGAGAACCAGCCGTACCCGTACCCGTACCCTACGTAACTTTAAAGAGTATAAATACGAAATATATACATATATCTAATATGCAAGCATGCAAGATAAAGACAAACACAAATCGTATATTTAAATAAACACTTATAATATTTCAACAAAAGCGACCGGGCGATAGAGAGCACACAAAGGCGGCGCTTCTGAAGGTTGGATGGGATTTCAAATGGATTTCTAAAAGCTACCTAACGCTCGTGCACCTTGAGGTGCTGCTTGTAATTCGACTTCCTCAGGAACCGAGCCGGACACAGCGGGCAGGCAAAGGGACGCAGCTGGGTGTGGGCTATCTGGTGATGCTTCAGCTCCGAGGCGCTAAAGAAACGCTTGCCGCACTCCGGCTGCGGACAGGCAAAGTCGCGCTGGTTGTAGTGGCGCTTGAGGTGGGTGCTCAGGTAGCACTGATCGGTGAGAATACGCCCGCACACGGGGCAGGTGAAGCTAAGTGACGAGGTGGAAGTGGTGGAGTTCTCTGCCGCCTCCCTTTGCTGCTCCAGCGGCAGCTCAATATCCCCGGCATGTTGCAGTTTCTTGTGTATCCTTCGGGCATGAATGGAGTGAAAGGACATGGCACAGTTCTTATCCACACAAGGATATGGTTTCTCGCCCGTATGCAGTCGCCGGTGGACAGCCAAGTAGTTGGCATAACGAAATCCCTTGCCACAAATGTCACACTTGTGGGGTCGTTCCTCCGTATGGGTGACGGCATGGATGCGCAGCTTATTCAGCTGACGGAAGCCCTTGCCGCAGTCGCCACAAACATGGGGTTTCTCGTCCGTGTGGGTCATCTTGTGGATGCGCAGGTTGTAGGCCTCCGAGAAGCGGCGACCGCAGGTGTCGCAGGTGTGGCCAGAAGATGAAGTTCCTCTCTGTCGAAGGTTGCGGGGTGCTTTTGATGCCTGTGGTGGCGTGGGCTTTGGGGTCTTTTGCTCCTAAGAAACAAAATCAAAGTCAGCCACAGGGAAGCATCTTTTTTGAGGGAATTCTAACTCACCCCAGTTACCAGCTCTAGAAGATCTAGCTCTAAATCACCAGTGAGACCCTCCTCCAGCTGGGCAAACAATTGCAGCTCCTCCAGGCAAACACCATAGTTGTTGTTTTGATCTTCGCTGGCAGTCTCACTCTCCATCATTATCACTTGTTCCTGCTTGGCTAAGAGATCCCCCAGTGAACCCCTTGCTTCCGTCCGGTTTGCTGCCGTTTCACCGACTGCGTTGGCCAAGACTTCCGTCGGGTGTCCGAGTCTCGATAAGATTACGCCTTGTTTAATTGTGTAGTATGTATCGTTTACAGGTTGTAGTTTCGGCCATGGAATCCAAAAGCAACCAGGCAGCAGGCAGGTGACGAAGCTCCTCTCTTTGGCTATTTTTTTTTTATCGAAATGCCCGTAATAAAGTCTTTTTTTCCCCGTAAATGAGTGATTAGTTCTTTCCCCCGTTGGCGTTTTGCACTTTAAACGCTAGCGCACTTTGAGCCAATTGGCCGCGATCCTCCTACAGTCGACCCCGGCGACCGGTACCTCCTACTCCGCCCCGAATCTAAATAGGTGTATATACATACATGAGTGTATATAGAGTCCACCGACAACTTTATCGGGTTGCGCTGATAACACGCTCCCAGTGCAACAGCGACAGCAGCAGCACTAACTTGTTTTTGTAACTATTTAGACTTTTAGGTGTCTTAAAAAGTAGCAATTTTTTTGGATAATTGAAATATATTACCCAAAAAGTATACAGTAAATTATGGGGTATATAAATATAATTTAATCTTATTATATAATATTTTTTGTATTATTTTTAAATAATTTTAAATCCCTTTGAAAAGATAGTAACACCTTAGGGGGTGGTAAGGTATTTCATTTTGTTTTTTTTTAATTATTCATTATTTTTTTTTTTTTTGTCTAAAATCTATTCTAAATTAAGTTCCCCTTCTTTCCTATTATCTCTGAGTAATTCTTACCCCCCTGAGAGGATAAACACACCTTAAGCCACTGCCCATGCCCTGCTACTCTCTTGGCAAAGTCAAAAGCCACGACTTAAGGTGCAATTACCCAGGCATAAAAGTATAAATATTCATTTACGAACCCCATTGAACAGCAATTAAGTGCGATTTCCATGGGGTTTATGATTTGGCATAACCAAATCCCCATTGCCCGCGCTCAGATCTGGACGGTGAACTTCTGGAGCAGGTGGCGCAGCTCCTCGTTCTGGCGTCGCAGGAAGACCACCTCCGCATCGTACTGCACACGCATCTTGAGCACCTCCACATAGTGGTTCAGGCCGTGCTCGAGGGTCTTCCACAGCTTGCGCTTGGCGGGCGGAAAGCAGGCGGCAAACTGCCGCCAGAAGTCACGGATCTCGGCATCCGTAATCTGGAGGGGAGTGACCATGTGCCGGCTGCTGCTGACTCCGCTGCGTTCCTGTTCGTGCATCTGCTGGTGCATCTTGGAGGTAAACAGGTTCATGGCGTGCAGGCAGAGTGCCGGCTCCATGACCAGGTAGTGATTGGGGCAGTCCCGTGGGGAATCCTCTTGGCTCTGGTCGCTCTGCGGGTCTTGCTCTCTCAATGGTTTTCGATACTTCAGGAAGACCTCGGCGCACCTGCGGGGACTCAAGCCCTCTGGCTGGCAGGTGGGGCAGTAGGTGTACGGCATAAACATCCTGGTCAGCTCCTGCACGTCCCGCAAATGGCGAATATGGAGAGCCGCAAAGATGTTGTCAATGCGCACCAGGCACTTGTCCTCCTCGGAGTACGGCTCCAGAATCTCCAGCAGCCGCTCCTCGATTAGGAAACCTCCGCGATCGGAAAGCTGCCGGATGAGTGTGCGCATCAGGCGTAGAGAATCCGGCGGCAGCTCCTTTATATCAGGACGATGCTGCTTACTGGAGGCTCCTCTTCCGCCACTTGACAGCGACCGGTTCTTGGGCAGCCGGCCAATACGCATATCGAACTTTTGGAGGACATTGTTTGGCCTCATTTTCGCCTGGTTTATATTGGGTATGGGCGGCACTGGACGGAGCCAGGGCATGGCCAGCTGCTGGTCGTGTATGGTGCGATCGATGCGATAGATCCGCTCCACCAGGACGCTGAGCTCCCTGTAGTTGATGTCCCAGATGCGATCGAATTTCTCGCGGTTGTTGAGTCGCGCCTGGTGCGCCTTGGCCTCCATGTCGTTGATGTTGGCGTGCAGCTTGTAGATGTCGGCGGAGAGTCGGGCAATGTTCCGCTTGCCGGTGAGGCAGTGACCGCGTAGACCGCGCCTGGTGCGACCAATGGCCTCCTGGAGGCGGGCCACCCGCCGCTTTTGCTGGCCATTGATGATGGCGTTCTCCTCGTTGCGCTTCTGCAGAACCTCGTAGTTGTAGTCCAACTTCTCGGAGTTCATCAAGACATTGTCGCGCGTGCGACGCAGCTCGAGCTCCAGGCGCTCGCACTCCTTCTCCAGCCGGATGCGGGTGCTTTTGGTCAGCTCCTCCTGGGACTCGTTGATCTGTTGCGTCTGGCGGGCATAGAACTGCTCTCGGGAACGCACCAAGTTGGCCTTTTCCTCGAAATTTGCATTCATGGCATCGAAGAAGGTGCGCCACTTCTCCACGGCACTGGCGGCAAAGATCTGACGCTCCTCCTCGATGGTGTGACGCAGCAGCAGCAGGTGCTGCTTGTAGGCCTCCTTCAGGGTCTCCACCTGGTGGTCCACGCGCTCCACCAGGCCGCACAGGTCCTGCGCCTGCCGCTCGCGATCGAACTCGTACTTGGCATTCATGCGATTCACCTCCTGCTGGCAGGCGGTTATCATCTCGTCCTTGCGTCCCATTATGGCGGCAATACGCTTCTTCTGCTCCTCGATCTGGTCCCACAGCATCATCGGTTCGTTGATCTCCTCCAGCTCCTTCCAGCGTGCCTTGATGTCGGCAAACCGGGCCACTGTCTCCAAGCTCTCGGCTTGTAGCTTCGCCTGCACCCGGCTCTTTTGCGTGGCCTCGTAGACACGACGATTGAGTTCGCGCCGCTCGTTGGCCACCCGTACATTGGTCACCAGAACGTTGCCAAAGCGTACAAGCTCATCGAGGGCCTCGCCTGACACCTCCAGCTGCTTTTCAATGGGCGCCTTCTGCGCCTGCCCGTGCTCCATCGCGGTCGAGTTTTTGGGGGCTTCACGGAACTGCTGGCGCACCCGGTCAAGGATCTCCAAGCGCCGGTCTTCCAGCTTCTTCATCGAACTGTCGCAGTGCTCGTTGAGGATCAGTCCATCGACGCGTTCATTAAAGGATTCCCAGCTATCTATGGGACCGGGCTCTGCCACTGGCGCCTCCTCTTTCTCCTCGCTGCTGCTGCTGCTGTTCCTGAGAAAGTCGCTCGTCATCTCCTGGTACTTTAACTTTAGCTCCTCCATCTTGGCTTGGGAGAAAACCTCTTGAATCCCAATGAACTTTGTGTTTCCACAGCACAACTGGCTTGGGGAGCTTGAGACACCGTTTTGGTTGACTGGAAGTTTGATCGAACAACCCACACAGTTGCCTTGGCTGCCATTGTTTCGCCGGATTTTGTTTATTATTTACCAAACTTTGTTTTTTCGCAATTGGGGCTGCCAACTCTCCAAAGAGAAAATGATCGGTTGGCAAAAATCGGATATCGATAACAAGGGAGCTGCCCTCTCTTTATATCAAACTTGCTGACGTCATGAGAGCATGCAAATGTAAAACTGGAAGTTAATGGAAAACTTCAAATTCTAAATGACCCCGTTGACCCATTAGACGAGGACTCTGCTTGGACATACGTAGACGTGTTGCATTCCGCCCGCTGATGACCCCCCAATGCAGCCCTGCGTCAGCCCCTGGGTTGCATTCGAGCCAATAAATGGGGGACAAATTCAAAAGATTGGTTTTTACTGCTCCGTCTGTGTACAATTTTTGATCTATATACAATTGGTAAACGAAATATAGTAGTGGGATTGGGATTGGGGGAAGGAAGGGGTAAATATAGGAAGCGGCACTCAATTATCCTCAGTCTTCAAGGTGATCTCATATATCAGCTCGTCGTTGAACTCATCGACCATGTTGATGATCTGCTGCTGTTGCTGGTACTGCTCTGAGACAGTGTTGAAGTATTCCTCCCCAACGTCCGCAGCAATCGGATCTTCGTTTTCGTGTTCGTTTTCCTCCTCCTCAACCTCCTCGTGCTCCACCAGCAGTCGCTGGCCATTGTAGTCCGCTATCTGGACGTACTGATGGTTTTGCTGCTGCTGCTGCTGCTCATCGGCCACGTTGAGGTAGTGCCCACCGTTGACCACCACAGTCTCCGCATCGCCCTCCTCCACCAGCAGGCCGGCATCCTCATCATACTCCTCCTCCAGTATGCCCATACCGTCCTCGTCATCATCGCCGCCATCAAGCATTCCGCCAGAAATGGAACCCGAAGCCGAGCCATTGCCATCCGCCTGGTCATTGCTGCCGACATAGCGGCGTGTATTGCTCCGGCACTGTATGGAGCGCTTGTGCGCATCAAAATAATTAATGTCGGTGAACTCCTCCTGGCACAGATGGCACTCGTAGAGGCCCTGGCTGAGATGCATATCCTTGCGATGGCGGGCCATCTTGTGGGCATCCCGGCACTGCATGCCGCAAAAGGGGCACTTGAGCATGCGCCGCTTGCCCATGTGCACGTTCCGGATGTGCTCCTGCAACGAGAAGTTCTTGTAGTAGGCCTTCTGGCAGTACTGGCACTGGAAGCGCCGCTTCTTCTCGTGCGTCGCCTCGCGATGCCGCTTCAGCTGTGTATTCTGGGCGAACGTCTTGCCGCACATCTCGCAGATGTGCTCCTTTTCCAAATGCCGCCGCTGGTTATGCACGCGCAGGTCCTGCTTGGTGGAGAAGTACAGCGTACACACCTCGCAGACATAGGGACGAATGCCCATGTGACGGCGGGCATGGCCGGCCAGGTACTTGCAGTCACGATACGTTTCCGAGCAGTAGACGCACGCGTACCGGTTCGTGCCGGGCACCAGGTGCGTCTTCTGGTGCCTAGACAGCTTGGACTTGTGCATGACATCGGGACAGATGCCGCACTCCACCGGCAGCTTCTCGTCCGTCTGGCTGCTAACCATGGAGAACTCAACGATGGGCGTGTTGTCCTCGTCAAAGTCCACGATGGTGGCTATCAGGTCGTCGAAGAGCATGTAGCGTCGCGGTCCCTTGAACTCCTCCAGCATCTTATCAGTGGGCTTAACGTCGGCGATCTCACCGTCATCACCGCCGTTCTGGTTTCCATAGCTCCGCACAACAAACTGTGGCGCCGCCGGGTTGGACTTCAGCTTGATGGTGGGTGGTGCCAGCGCCGGCGGAGGCGGTGATTGTGGGGATGGAGATGATGGCAGGGATGGCGACATTGCCGGCTTTATGTCCAGATCATCGCACTGTTCATGTTTGGGCGGATATATGTAGGCATAATCGTTGGCAACGAGCTTATGCTTTTGCTCCTCCACCTCCTCCTCGACCAGCTCGCCCATCTCGGACAGACGCAGCTCGGTGATCACAAAGTGGTTGCCCTGTTCGTCCACTGGCAGGGATTTAACACGCGAAGCAATGAGCATTCCATTGTCCACATGCTGCTGCAGCTGGCAATCGCCCAGCAGCAGCTCGCCCTCGCCGGTGGCGTCCTCGTTGACAATAAGGAACTCCTCGTCGTAGTCATTGGTCAGGCCCTCCAGCACCACGTAGGTGGCGTCGTCGCCCACAACGTCCACCACGCCGTTGCCACCACCACCGCCAGCGGATCCTACGCCGCCGCGACTGTCCTCGTCGTCGTCCGTATACTCGCCCTTGACGCGCATGTCGAACTCAATTATTTCGGACATGTCCACATTCATGGCAGCCCGGTGTCGTCACTCGTGGGCAGCAAATCTCTGGGCTGGGCGTTCTGTTGCTTTCTTTCTTTCTTTTTTTTTTTTTTGCTGCTGTTTTAATTCCAACGCAGCGACAGTATGACCGGAGCCAGCTGAGGGCAAAATACTGTTTGTTTGGGCCAGTCCACTTTTTGGGCAAAGTAGGTAATATTTTTTAATATATAAAAAAATGTAATTAAATAAAATATTAAAAAAAAAAAATAGATCTATAAAGACAACATTTTTAACATGGCACTTGCATAATTAATAATTAAAAATGTTATTATTAATATTATTGGTGAATTTGGTATTGTATGGTATTTTCTTTCGATAAGCAGCACTTATCGATATCGCTCATTTGAAAAATTATTTTGCGCGCTCGGCCAAGTCTCTGCGCATGCGTAACGAAACGTCTTCTTTTGACGGCTCTTCTTCTTGCTTGCGGTCTGCGCTCGCGACTAGTTAGTTAACTTGGCTAACTTCTGGAATTGGCCCGGTCGGCGTAACATGGCATGCATTGCATCCGCACACTCGGTGGCGCGCGCTTGTCTTCCTCGTCGAGTTCCATCGCCGCAGCTTTATTGTTTATTTCTTCTTCTGTTAATTTTTGCACCTGAGCGTGTGAAGTGCGCGCCTGCGTAGTGACTGATAATTAACCAATACGGAGGATTGCGGTTCTTCTGCTTTTTGGTTTCTGTTTCTTTTTTTTTTTTAATTTGAATTGACCGCAAAAATTGGCAAGGAAATTGGTTTTTTTTATTTGTGTTTGATGGGCGCGAAAGTAAATTAAAATATTGTGGAATTTTAAATTATACAAAAAAAAATCGTTAATGTGAATCCCTAAAAAAATATATTTATAATACAAACTAAAGTGAGGAAAGAAAACAAGGATAATATATTATTTTAAGGATAAACAAAAATTAAAGGTAAGATTTTGTTTGAGATTTAAATTATTTTACAATAAAAAAAGGGATTTTTTCTAGTTGTTGCTTTAAATTACATTTGGAATGAATATATTGAGAAAATATACATATTTTAAGGGATATCCTTAGTTATTAAATATTATTATTAAGAGCTTAATTAGCTTAAAGTAAATAAGAAAGAATGCTTACTTTCGGCACGCCGAAGTTTGTTTACCCTTGAAGCTTGCAATTGGATTTATTAATTGCTTAAATTAGTATTATTTGGTACCCAATAAAAACGTCTAACATAAAATTAATGTGTGTACTCACGTTTGTCCAGGTCCCTCCTCTGATTGATTTAAATCCTTGATTTCTCTCTGATCTCCAACTGGTGATGTCTGCTTGTAGTCTCTATTCTTCTCTCAAATAGCCAATAAAACCGTAGCACTAAGCTACAGAGAGAGAGTACACTGAAACACAACAAGTAGAAGCTCTTTTAGAAGAGAGTAAACACCAGCACACAAACACACTTCCTCTACCACTCGACCTCAGCATTCAGCTGGGTTACCACTTAGAAAATGATAGAACTAGTTGGGAATTATAG
>JAEIIJ010004219.1:0-28257 GCA_018904815.1 Drosophila ogumai
AAATTAATTACACACTTAAACCTATTCATCATTAAAAGTATCCAGCTCCCTTTAATTTAAAATTGCTTAGCAACAATTAATTAAAAAAATACCCCTTGACCTCTCCATCTCTTCTGTACAATCCTCTAGAAATTTTCGTTATCCTTTTTTTGCTATTACCTAGCGGAAATCTTATTGGTGAAGGGGAAGCAAGGCGCCCTCAATCCAAGTCCTTCCCTTTATTTCCTTCGCCATTCGTACTCGGTTTTGGGTTTGCATTCGCCGTGGCCGTAGTCGCGTAGGAAAAGGAGGTAGCGATATAAAATAAATTAAAAGAAAGAGGCAGCAGCAGGACGATGCCAAGACCAGAAGCTGGAGAAGGAACTGAAACAGGACGAAGCAGAAGGCAGCGCAACGCGAAGCCAAGCAAATGCTTTGCATTTTTTAAATAGAAAAGGGGCGGAGCACATTTAAATGCAGCTTGTTTTTTGCGCTCCTTTTCGTCCTGCTGCCACTTAGTCTGCAGTCCAATAAGACGCGGCCAAGGCAGGGACAGAGACGCAGATAGCAATGGGAAACTAACTGGGAAATGGGAAGAAGGTGGTCCTGGAAATGGCAGGATGTGCACTTAAAAGTATAAAAGGCAGCAAAAGAAAATTATCAAACGAAAACAAATATTAATGCCAGCCAAAGAGCGAGAAGGAGAGAATGAGAAGGAAAGCGCAAATGACAGCTGGTGGAGTGGGGGCCCACGGAGAAGTGGAAGTAGCAGAAAAGGACTCTGTGACAAAATGGCACTTTGAGGGCACGTAACGATGGTTGAAAAGGATATGAAAGAATTTTCGCAAACGTAGTTAGTTTGTACCCTTCCGCCCGAAATGTAGGCGGCTGGGAGGGGTTCAACTGCCGCTTGTCTGATGCCCCAAAGGACCACGGCGCCAAGGACCAAGGACCGAACGCCTGGCACCGGACTGCATTCATTTGTAAATATTGTAGCCTGCAGGATACGTATGCAAATAACATTAAGAGCATGGCATAGAAAAATGTAATTTCACTTGATTTGCTCAAAAATGCAAACAGAGACGAGGAGACACACACACACACATACTCAGGCAGCAGACTCGCAGGACACGTGCACGTACATGGGCAGACAGATAACGGGCCATGGCATGGTAGAAAGTTAAACGAAGATAAGAGCCAGAAGAAAGGAAGGAAGGAAGGAAGCAGCAGCAACAGGAAAAAGTCAGCTCCTGACAGGATATGAAGCGAGGGACGAGCGGCGAGAGGGAGCTTTTTGGGGCTGCTGCAAGGCATCGGCGGCCATTGAGGAAGTAGGCAGTTACTTCGATACGACAGGTGCGATGGTGCGGTGGTTCAGGTACCATGTGAAACTCCAATAGTTAGGGTGATTACACTATATTTTTCTTATTAATATATTCTTAAATAAAATTTAATAATCATTAACATTTTGCCTTTGAAAGGCACAGCATTTCCACAGCTTTTTACTTGAAATATGCGCGAATTTTATAAATCTTAAGTTGTGCGTTTTGAAGTCCTGATTAATTAATCATAATATACCAAACAAATAAATACAAATCAAGCAAAATTTATTAATTACATTTAAAATGAATAATTTGGTAAATAGGAAAAATATTCTATTATAAAAAGTCTGATATCTTTTGTCTCAGCAAAGACTGTAAGAATTTTCTGCTATTTTTTGGCTGAGACACCCTTCTGCAAAACAGCCTACTTTCGTGTTTTTCTGAGCCGATGTGCTTCCATATTCGCATCCCCCGGAATGTCTGGGCAGGCGTCTGACGATCCTAGCAACTCAATCGTGGCTGCTCCTACTCCTGCTCCTGATGCTTTCCTTCCTCTTGTTCCTGCTCGTGAGCCCGGCTGCGTGTCTATGGAAATATCTTATAGCTGACAGCTATGAGCACCGCCAGACAACAAGCACTGGAGAAATTAAATTAAATGAGTTCAATAAGAAACTTAATACTTGGGAAATGTATAATTTAGTTATTAATTATTTGTAACTTGTTTATGTAATTTTAACCGCACAAATTTCCTGAATTCATTTATATACATTTATTCAGGCTTCACCTTCGCTCCTATTTCTTTCGGTGTAAGCACACACTCACACTTGGTCTGGCACTGGCGGCCGACACAGATGCAGACGGTCGGCCTTTGGCTTACATTTTAAGTGTCTGAGGCCTCAATTGCTTTACTGGCTTTTCGACTGCCCGGAGAAGCGATGACGATGGCGACGATGATGGCGAATGGCGGTTTGAGGAGCGGAGTCGAAGGGCTGGCTGTGCTGGGTTATGCAACACGAAGGCGGTGAGTCAATGGACTCCAACTCGTTCATGTTACTCGCCTTGGCCTGCTGGTTATCCCTTGGTCCTTTTGTTGCACATTTTATCAGCGCTTTAACGTTCAATTCAATATAATGACTCCCCTATGCATAAAATGCCCGATGCTGGAGGAGGTCCTGACAAGTGGA
This sequence comes from Drosophila ogumai, assembly GCA_018904815.1. Classification (NCBI taxonomy): domain Eukaryota; kingdom Metazoa; phylum Arthropoda; class Insecta; order Diptera; family Drosophilidae; genus Drosophila; species Drosophila ogumai. The sequence continues at coordinate 2,486 of JAEIIJ010004219.1, forward strand.
ACGTCTGTGTGAACGAGCACATACTTTTTATGGCGCCATCGAGCAGACGAGTGTGGCATTGGGTATGGAGATGAGGTCCTGGAACTGGAGCTGGCGTAGTCGACTTAAGGGAAAGATTTTAATTTGCATTCGTTTGCTTTCGTTGGCAGGGCTTGCAGGATGTTGTTCCTGCCTGCCTATATTTAATCGTTTTTGCAATTTTTCGTGATTTTCCCTTGCAGTTTTGTTTTGGGCCCGGTGCCCTTCCCGGTGCCCAAACCTTTGCTTGCGTCCGGCAAATTGTTAAGTCGCCCATAAATTTGACTTGTTCTTACAGCTTGGGGTTTTGTGGGGCTCTCTCTGCCGCCTTGGGGGCACCCACTGAGGCTATTTGCATAATGGTTTATAGAAAAGACAAAGCCTGGGCTTCGGATCGGGTCGGACTCAGGTTTGGGACAAAGGACACGGGACAATGGCATCCAGCCGGGCTGTTTTTTCCCATTTTGTTGTGGTCTATATCTAGCCCACTCCCCCTGTTCCTGCCCCCAAAGAGGAAACGAGTGGCTTTAAGGGCCCCGCTCCTTTGTCCGGCATCCTTGGCTCGAAGTTAAAACCATCAACCACTTAAAATAAATTAAGGCGACGCCATTTTCCTTTTGCCCGAGAGCATTCAGCAAACAACCCCGAGCTGAGGACCAACGAGCAAGGACCAGGACTTGCAGGATACACACAGTCACACACACACGGACACGGACCCGGCTCTCCCCCCAAGATGCCCGTGTCCGTGTGCCGAGTTGGCCATTACTTTTTCCAGCTTTTTCATTTATTTTTATATTTCTCCGTATATATATATAGAGTAGAAACCCAAGGGATCCCTTTGCTATTAGTTTAGCAGGAGCTGTAGGGTTGGTTGTGGGCGCTGTCAAGTACAGTTTCGTATTCTTCTGCTTAAGCATAACGAATGTCCTGGGCAGGCGCCACTTCCTCACCCACTCCCACACCTACTGTCACTCCCACTGCCACTTTTGGCCAACATAGTTGGTCGGGCAAATTCCCTGGGAGAGAAACGTCCTGGGCAAAAGTAATTTTTTACTGTTAGTTAAATAAATGCGAATGCGAAGCATCTGCAGCAGCTGGCACCGCAGGACCCAGGATCCAGCGTCCAGGGCTCAGGACGAGGGCGTTAAAAGTTTCCACCATTTACTTGTGCCGCATCCTGTTCGTCCACCCATTATTATTTTTTTTTTGCCTGCATTTCTTTAGGGACCAGGAACAGCAACTGGACTGTGGACTGGAGAGCATTGCCTTGTCTCGCTGCCTGAAAGACGTGCTAGGACCACGGCCAGGACTCCCCTCTCCCTCTGCTTCTGGGAACACCAGTGGCTCCTGCCAGACTGCCTGGCTGCTGGCAAGATAAAAAATTAGTTTGGCGAACAAGATGAATGCCTTTTGCTGATTAAAATTGCGCAGGAGGCGGACAGGGGAGCGGGAAAAGGCAACGAAAACAAGGACCACTCTTAATGAAATAATATGCGAAGGAAGTTTAAATTATACGCAAACAGTACTTGGTTTTTATTTAAGTTTAAAGCAATGTATTCTTTCTCTAAATAAATGAAATGTTCTGTCAGAAAATTGTGAACATAATATTTTATTTAATTAGCATGTAAACTTCAGAGTTAATAAAACAGAAAACTAGTCATTATTATATATTATACAGATTCATAATTTAAGACTAATTCAACTAATTTTAAAAAAGAAAAATCTACAACAAATTTTAGAATTAACAAAAAATCCAAATTGAATAACCAGTTGGCTCTGCAAATATGTAATGTGTGTAAATCCCCTCGAGATGTCCAAAATGTTCATCGGTCTGAAACGAAACAGAAAACAGAAATACATTAGAGAAATGGCAGCGCGAAATTTCAATTCAAAAATGGACCAACAATTAGGAATATATTCAAACCGTAAATCATCAATAAAGGTTAGCACAGGAGCAGACCGCGTTTGGTCAATTATTTTGGCAATCCGGAACAATAATGTTCTCGCAGGACACCTGGCTATAGGATACAGTGGGTCAGCCGATGGCGATGGTGGTGGTGGTGGCAGTGGAATTAGCCGTGTGGCGAGAAGGGCAACAGTTGAACGGTCAATTTTGATTTGCCATAAATAAAGCTTAATTGAATTATTGAACGGAAAACACAAACTGGCAAGCGGCACGCAACTGTTGCTTCTGACCCCCTCCTGATTTTCCACTTGTCGGCCCATTTAAATATGAATTAAGCCCGCTTCGAGTCGATTAATGTCGACGGCTCTGCGTTTTCGATTTCGCCTTTCTCGCTCTCGCTACTGCGCTCCTTTTTCGGCCTGCAATTATATTTATTTTTTGGGTTTCCCAGCCTTTCCCTCATTTCAGCCGACCTTCTCCTCTTTTTTTATTATTTTTTTTTGGGTATTTTTTGTTTGCTTGTTTTTTTTTGGCTGCCCGCCACTTTCGTTTTCGATATGGCATCGGCACCCGGCGCCCAGATTCAGTTTCGAATGCGTGTTCCGGGAACCGGGCACTGGGATCCGGGGCAGTCCGGCTTATTAATGCGTGCATTGATGGAATACGCACACCCATCCAGCTGACCCACACACACACACGCACAGGCAATCACACAGAGACACATGCGTAATGCAGGCGGTTCCATTTTTTCCGCTTCTTTTTTCGGGAGAAGCCCAAATAAAAATTGCATATTATGTAAAGAGCGGCGTCTGCCGTTGCTCATGTTGTGGTATTGTTGGTGTTGTTATTGTTGCTGGCGGGGCGGCCGAAAAAAAAGTGTACAAAAATAATTCTGGGTGAAGGACGAGGACACTGGCCAGCCGGCGGGTGCATCCTGCTGATGCTGCTGCTGCGGACGACGGGGCGTGTACGCGATGCCCGCTCATTTTTCTCGTTTTCCCATTCCACATTCCCCATTCTCCCCATTCCCATTGTAGTATGTTAAGCGAATCCTTGCTGCGGACAACGGAGAATGGGTGACCGGAGTCTGGCGTTTCCGCATGCATCAACACAATCGCAGCTGGCAGACGAGCGGCAGACACGCAGCCACCTCGATGTCCGCCGCCCGCTCATTAAGTGCAGTAAAACTGGGCAGGGAAAAACTGAAATTAACTTACACGCCCTGAAACCAAATGTTTACAGCAATTGTTTGCTGAAAATTACTCCATAAACATGTTGGTTTATCGGGTTTGATGGTAGGAGTAAATTTGTGCAAGAAGACTTTTTAATCGTAAGCCTAAAGTTGTATATTAATTTTAAAGAGCTCGCTTTGCTTAATGTAAATAATAAAATAAATAATTTAATAAATTAGTATTATTAATTTTTCATCATTGAAAAGTGAATTAAATTAGTAAAATGTCCTGAGAACTACTTTCTGCAGGCAACTCACTCTCATCATTTCGCTCTTCGAATTTTTCACTGCATACTTTTCGGCTGGCGACGATTTTTTATTTCCGCTCTCGCTGCTCTTTTTTCGGCAATTCGCCCCGGCGAAAGTGTCTGTGTGTGAGTGGACACTGCAGCCGTGTGTGTGCGTGTGTGGGCTGGTTAATGCGGCTCATACACGTAATTGGCATTAAATTAAATGCCAGCCCCCAAGCCGCGCCCACAATAGCAGTCTGGTGTGAAAAAAATGAATGACCCGCCGCAGTCTGGCATTCGCCCCCGTCTCCTGGCAGGATATTTTTAGTTTATTCTTTTTTGGGCTGCCACACGGCCATACACACAGATATACAGAGATATATTTATATACATATATGTGTATATGGGAGGCTGTTGCATCTGCTGCTTATGATAATTTCCGGTTGCACTGCGGCACGTGACCCACCCCTTTTTATTTCTCTTTTTTCGGCTGTTTGTTTTGCACATATGTTTATCGGTATGTGTGTGCTGGATTTTTTTGCCTTTTTTTTTGGCCGTTCATTGACATTGTCAATGTCATTGTTGCCATTTGAGTTGTCGTCGTTATTTTTTATTCCGCTCATTTTGTCTTTTTTCCTTATTTTTTTTCGCTCACTCGCTGGTTTTTTAATTTTTATTTTTGCGCTCTTTGCAGCGCATGTATATTTTCATTTTTTGTTTTATTTAATTGCAATTTGTTCTTTGTTGGCGCGTGCCACTTTTACAGGCGCACATTTTAATTTTTTTTTTTCCTCTTTTTTTTGACACTTTTATGATGCTTACATTATGACGTCACAGTCGGGAGATGAGTGTGTGTGTGTGTGTATGGGGTGTCCCCAATGTTTTCATTTTGTCCTTTTGGGTTCGAAGCTGATGGCAGGTCGAAAATCAGCTGTTTGTCAGCCGGTTAATTGGCGTTTAATCGATGATTACTGCGCGATTTTCATCAGCTGCAATTTTTGGGAGAGTGTCCTTTCAATGGCGTTTGGAAAGGAATTTGATGTAATAATTGCGTATATTTATTTACCATTTCATAGGACCAGAATTAAAAGATGCATAAAGTTTAAGATGATTGAAACTCTACAAAATCTTAATTTGGTTTTGGCTTAAATATTAAATGTTAATCATATTGCCTTATATTGTCAATATAATATTTAAAGACACACTCTGTCATCATTAACTATAAACCATTATGACTTCAGTTTTAATTACAAGCTTTTCTTTATGGAGATAATTGCTTGCAAACTAACGTGGCCTTCAGTTCAGCAGAAAATGGTATTAATATTAATAACAGCTTAAATCAAAGCTCCAATCGATCGGAATGTTGAATTACATTCCTTGTGGCATGTTTAAAATTTATGCAAGAAAAAATGATATGGCAATGCAGAGCTAATGTTTCGAGTGAACATTGGAAAATATTAATGAGGAAAGTTGATATTTAGTTTTAATATGGAAAAAATTTAACGGACCTCGCAGTAAAATATAAACTTCCATCACACTTCAAAAATTGTTGAATTTCATTTTTCATTTTAATGAATTTCTCGTTGTTGCCCCCGCCTCTGAAGCTGTTGACGTTGTGCGCTGTGGTTGTTGCTACAGGATGCCGCCGGGCGGCCGCACACACAAATTACCTTATTTAGCGCACACATAGCCGCATATAATATAATTTACTGTACATAGACCTTTTTTCCGCGTATATAAACTCGTGTTGGTGTGCGGTGGGCTTACATTACCGCCGTTACTTTTTGCTGGAGTTGTTGTTGCCGTTGTTATTGCCTTTGTTGTTGGCGTATATAATTTACTCATCTGGTTTTTGGGTTGGCGCTTTTTTCCACTGCGGCTATCTGTCCCAGTCCCAGTCCCAGACCCAGACCCATTTCCAGGAGCAGCTTGGCGTGCGCTTCGCTCTAACCTTTATCGTCCTGCGTTGTGTATTTGGGGGGCATTTTCAGGAGGGCTATTGGGACCGGATGCACCCTACAGCAAAGTCCTGAAGCTATTGAATTTCATGAAAATAATGGTAATCTTTAGGGATAGAAATTAATATAATTTGGAAAATAAATAAGGCTTCAAGATTCATATTCACAATCATATTGCTATTGGGAATAACATTAATTTCCATTCAAAATATTTTTATGTATTACATAATTATTAACTATTTTTGTAAGCTAACGAATTGAATATTTAAAGAACTATAACCAAACATTAAGTAAAAATAAAATCCTTAAATCGAGCTTTTAACATTATTCGTTTGAGCTGCCACTTCTGGTGGGACTTTTCCGATTCGCTTCGCCTGTCAATGTGAAGTTTCCCCCAACTTTTTGCCTGTCGGCTTAAACTAAAAATGGTAAATTTTAAATTAACGACGCACGCACACACATGGGCTCGACACTGACAGGCCTCTGAGAGCTGATGCGTGCGACCGTTTGCGGGCATTTTATATAATGTCCTCTGTAATTTGACGTTGCTATACGCAGTGTGCATTTAAAATGGAAATATATATCCCACCCACTCCTTTATGTATATATATATATAGGACAGAGGAAGGGTAATCCATGCGTGAGCCAAAGCTCCAACTTTTGTGTCCAAGTATCTGATGGATAGGAAAGGAGTGGTCGTTAATCAAAGGACTCTGGCACGCTTAGGGGTTAGGGACTGAGCCCAAAATCCTCACTGATGATCGGCAGCTGGTCTCGAGGATCCGCGGTTTCTGTTACCCAAAAGCGAAATAATTGCAGCTCGCAGCTGCTTTGTACTCTTCGCCAAATAAACCCAACCCTCTCGGCGAAATCCAGGGGTGGAATGGGGTGGCGCAGGCTAAACAAACCCTTAAGCCGCCTCAGAGAAAAGGGGTAACTTGCTTTGTCGGCCATTTTGGACTCGCATCGTTGCGGAAAAGGTGAAATCTCGGTTTTTACTTTAAATTCAATTCAATTTAATTTGCAAAAAGCGAGGCGAGGCCATTCACTGCGTGTCTGTGCAGATGCAACCGATTAAACTGAAAAAAATGAATCACATTTGCGCGCTTTTTCCAGCTGCCGAGAATCTGTTAGATACAAATTCAAAGAACCGGCGAATCTGCGCCATCTTTGCTTTTTTGTTTTTTTTTTTTTTAATTTTATGTATAAAAGGGAACGAAAAATAAGACTGAATTACTGATAATTTTCGTACTAGTGTAATAAGGTTTTGCTTTTAAATTAAATTACACAATTAGAGCTTCAGAAACATTAAAAATTATTTTTATGTTGTCTTTGTAGAATATCCTGGCTAATGCTGTTGCCTGTCAGTCTCATTTAATGGCATTTTCCATTTTAATTTCCCATTTTCCCGACTTTTGCCGCGGAGTCCATCGGTATCTCACAAGGCGAAGCCGATTACCTGTTTGAGATACTGATGGAGCAGCCGTGATAATGGTGACAATGTGAGCCGGCACAAACAAGGAAAACTTATTAATGTAATTAATTAAAACAAACAGCTTCAATTGAAACGCGACAACGCGGATGGCCGAGTGGGCGTGGCGATGGGCGGTTCGGCAATTAATGGAGGATGATGCTGCCCTTGTCCCGCGTCTGCAGGCGACACACATCAAAAGCAGCAACAACACACACGCACAGATATACCCTGCCAAACACAAAGGATGTGGGCAGTGCTGTCAGGTCCTCAGAGGAAAGACTGGGAGCAGAAATTAAAAGGCTAAAAACAAAAAATCATTATCAACACAATTCTCGATAAATTCACTGGGTTAAATTATATTAAAAAGAACTTGAGTGCATTAATAGAAAGTTAATAAGACAACTAGACAGAGGAGACCTTAAATGTGAAGTTTTTATCACGGGTTTTGGTGTGTGATTCAAGACTTATTAGACTTGTACTCAGCTATCTTAATATAATTGAAATGCTAAGGAAAAACTTCCCCAGATTTGTTTATTTTACTATCAAAAAATATAATATAAATTCCAAAAAGTATTAATATGAACTTTTCAAAAATGAAATTTCCTTAAAAAGCCAGATTTGACGGGAAAAATTGCCAAACTCGCTGCACAGGATGTGGGTGAGTGGCTGGCTAGGATGCTTGGTCTTCACACCACGCGTTCGAAATTTAAATCATAAATCATGAGCTTTTCCTTCTCGGCATTTTTCATGCTTTTCCCCCCCTGCACTCGACCCATACTTTCTCCTCCCACTTCCTTTCCCGATTTTCACTCGGTGTTCCTTTTTTTTGTTCTGTCTCTTGTTCGCTCGTTCGCTGGCTGCATTTTGTTTTTCGCATTTTTCTTTCGCCGCCAGGACTCTGGGGCGCTTTTTAGTACGCATAAAAAGAGAAAAAAGAGCCGCCATTTTGTTTTTTCCACTTATTTTCTCATTTTCGCTCGTTTCACTCGCATATAGAAAATAAAATGCCGCAACATACAAAAGGCAGCAGCAGCAACAACAACAGCACCGGGGAAAATCGAAATTGCTGCATACAGAAAATGCGATGGATCCCCTGGCTCATTTATTTTGCAACCCCTCTCGCCAAAAGCCACCCCCTCCCACCAGCGACACCAGCCCCTGTCCGACCTTAAGCTCTATTTGGGCATTAAGGGTTTGCGCTTGGGTCCTTCGCGAAGGGTTTTCGGTTGTCTGCTCCTTGTTTATCCGTTTTTGCCGTTCGCTTTGGGCAAGCGCTCAAAGACCCTAAATTATTCACGCTCCCCAGCCTCCTGATCCCCGTCCATTCTTCCCTCTTCAGGATGTTGGGGTTTTTTTTTTTTGTGGGGGGGGGGTCTGACATGCGAAATTTCGTAATTCAAAATTAACATTTAAGGATGACTTGGAGTTGGCAGGCATTCTCCTCGCCGTTCCCTTGGCGCTTTCGGTGTCGTGAGGCGTGGAGGAAATCGGCGAAAGGATGCGAAATGTGTACACAAAATTAACGAAAAAAGAGAAAAAGCAGCGCGTGCACAACAAAAAGGAAAAAAGAGTACAGTTGCGACAAAAAGCGATTTTTACTTTGCGTTCGCTGCGAATTTACGCATTTGGAGGTTGTTTGCTGAGGTTTCTCTCGGTCCGCTGGCCAAGTATTGGTTTTGAAAAAGTGCATGATTCCGCAGTAATAAAATATACATTTTTTTAAACAAGACAAGTCCTGTACTTAGATTTTCTTTTTATATAATTATGCTCGCTAGTTATTTGCAAAAAACTATGTTCTTTGGGAAATATTTCGTTAAAAATATGAAGAAAATAGTTGTAAAACTACATACAAATTTGCAAAATTTAATAAGAGTATGGCTAAGTTATGCTATTGTTAAACTTTGATTTGTAAAAAAATTGATCAAATACAAATATGTCTAAATAATTAATTTCTTAAAACTTTAAAGTCAGAATGCTGACTTTTTAAACAAATAATAACAGATACAGTCAAGCATTCCGAGTTAAAATTTTTAAAGTTTTGTTTAGTGATGACAGATTTTAATTCGATATAATGATACTTTGGCAACTGCAAGGGTATTAACATTTTCGCTTCCCGAAGTTATTTTCATTGTTTCTTTATATATTTTATAGAATGTAATGCAAATGGGAAACATTGTAAGTTATATTAAAATATTTAAAAATGTTATTTTTTCTTTAACAGACAATACAAACAAAAATTTCTATACTCAACTGGAAATCGGATCTTGTCAATCGATCAGAAATAAGAAAAAAATGCATTACTTTTAATTTGAAAAGCCTGTGCTATATTTTTTATGATCAATTTTATGATAAGATTTATTTTATCATTTCTATTTTGATTTATATGTCGTGTATTTGATTTTAATTTGGATCGAACACCTTTCCTCTGAATCTTCACATCATTAGCAATTTCTTTTTCCAATTTAATGTCATGTAATAATAATTTCCATAAAATATATTAGGTAAGTATCATCTATAAAAATTAAATGCATACATTTAATATCTCATCTTCATAAATTTAATTTTCTTTCAAAATGCTTTTTGCTCTCTCTATTTTTAAGATATTTGTTTTGTCTGCGCCTTTCTTGTGGCCAGGATGCAAACAATTTACACAATCTGCCATTGCAGTGTCTTCATTCCACCAATTTCCACCTGCCACCCACTAAACGCATTCTGAGAGAATCTCCTGCAGAGGAGAGCGAGTCCTGCGAGAGCGAGACAGCCGAAGCGAGAGAGAGAGTGAGCGCAGAATGACTGAAGGAGCAGAAGAGTTTGAATAAAATAAAATCAAATAATAAGCAAGAGGCAAGAAACGCAAGGCGGCCTCTCCATTTCGACCACATTGTGCCACCCAATACCCAACCCCTTCGGGTTGCACACACACCCACACAGGACTCGGCTTCGTGTAGAAAAACGTGGCAAAAAGTCCCAGAACCACCCACCTGCTGCCCCCAATTTTTGCTTTTTTCGCTGGGGAAATTTTTTGTCTTTTTTTAAGCTCCACCTACTTGCCGCTCTCCCATTGGCTGCTGCTTCCACCGACTGCGGAAAATCCAGAGCCGGCAGCAGCAGCTGCAGCAGCATCGGCAGCAACAAAAACTGGCTAAAAGGGGGAAAAAAGGCTAACTCGGCACACACAAAAACCCAGGGCACACACACACAGTCTCACATGGCGGATATTTCCTTTTCTGCTGCCTTTGATTCTCTGTTGTTTGCTTTTTCACATTTTATTTTTAACATTTATATTTTGCGTGCGTGTTTTATGAAAAGGCTTCAAAGACAAGCAGAGAGGGGATGTAGGGGAGAGGGAGACAGCAAGGATATATTTTATAGTTAACAGCATTATGAAAAAATAAAACGATTTCCCCTCGTTGTGCTTTTCCTTCACCCGACTAGACGCGTCTGTGGCGAGGCTCCTCAATGCTCCCCTTCTACGTCATGCACAGGAAAATATAGGATAATATAACTGAGTTACCCATAAATAGCGAAGAATAACTGCAAATATTAATTTAGAATTAATTTAAAAAATGATATTAAATATTAAAAATATTTATTTTTCGGAAAAGTTATTTTTCTGCGTGTACCTAGGTCCTATTCCTTTTTGCATGGCCCAACTTTAGCCGCTTGGTCACGTTGCACTCGCATCCTGGCATCCGATCTCTGCTAGCCGGCAGTGGTTGAGTGTTTAGTAAGTGGTTTAGTAAACACATTTAGTTATTTGCCATGCGGCGACCCGGCAAACAAAGGGAAGCCCCAATAGGACCGGCTGTGAGGAGAGGGGCTGAACTGACGCTAGGCCTTCTGCACGCACTGAAGGACATCGAGTGGAGCACTTAATGACACTTAGTGATACTCAATTATCACTGCGGCTCCTTGCTCAATTACTTGACGAGGCCTCCATTCAGCAGCTCCTGGGAGTGAGCCCCCAAATACCCACGCCGTCCTCCTCCTAAGCTGCCGACCAGTGCAAATGTAATCAGAAAGTTGAGCGTATCCCTTCCTGGCGCCACCCCTCGATTCTCGGACTACTGCAGTTTTTGGCCAACTTTTATTAGCTTTCCCGCTAATTGCTTCTAATTTAATTAAATTTAAAAACTTTTGCGCGCTTTTAGTTGGAAAATATTGTTCATGCGGGGTTTTCTGAGGGGGGCTCTCGGGAAATCGCAGGGTGCGATATGGCTGCTTCCCGCTGAGCTGGCGAATTTTCGACACATGGGTTTGAGTCCGTGTGTCGCATAATAGTTTAGCTATAAATTTTATGCGTCTGCTTGCATTTTGCAGTAAAATATTTTATAATTAAATATTTGTTTAATTAGTGCGAGTGGCCGCCGAACCAGCCAGCGAATTTTCGAGTTCGTTTCGTTACGGGCGGCTGCGGTTCCCAAAAACTGTCCATTTAATAAGTGGCCAGCATTAAATTATTTGCACTTGCCAAAAAGGGTTGGTCAGGCCAAAATTTAATTTGGGCTGGGGACTGACCACTGTGCCATTTGGAATTTCAATAACATTAACAACATAATAATAATAACTCAAGAAGCTGATAGTTGGTTCTCGGGAAAACCTCCTGATGCAAATTAATTCAATCAGCATTTTCATGCTGCATCAATATTAAAACATTTGCAATATTGTCTTCACTTGAAGAAACAGATGTAAATGAATTGTTTGCTTGTTTTGGCAATGGTCTTCTTAATCGAGGAAATCACAATTAAGTATTCTGACTGAATTTCGAGTGAATTTACTCAATTGTTGGCAGTTGAAAATTAAAAATTTATGTTGAAACATTGAGCCATTGAGCTCTAAAGAAATGTATTGCTTAATTTAGTTATTGATTGACGCTGCAAGTTGAAGAGTATCCCTATCCTAACGCATTTCCAGGATGTAATTTCCTTTTGCAATAAATATATACAAAGAAAATTTAAATAAATAATCTCAAGTGTGAGATTTTCCAATTACCGAACGTGATAAATGTGTTAAGCTTATTGAACGGACCTCTGCTGATGTATTCATTATTTCGGACTATTTGTTATTGTCGATGATTTAACAGGCTTCAGTTTCTTAGCAGCACAACGAGAGGATGAGCTCTGCCGGAGGATAATTAATAAGCGCATCCCTCCTCCAGCCTTTCGCATTAACTTTCAGCCATTTATCAGCTGTTGTCTGACCCTGGCCATATATCAGCCGGAGATGTGGAAAATACGCTAGAAACCATTTTGGAGGCAAAACAAATTGTTGAAAAACAGAATAGCTGTGCAATAAGTAAAATTAATGAGCCAAAATGTAATTTTATAAATTGTGAAAAGCTTCCGGCACATCCTGGCCTGCCATTTCACATGTCTAAAATGGGAAATGGAAAACAACTTGTGACAAGGCGGCAAAAGTGGAGAGAAACGAAATTATAGAAGCCATTTTGCGAAGGGTGTGAAGGAGAAGGCGAGGAAAAGCTGGGAAAAGCATTCGGCAAGGGTGAAAGTGGATTTACTTTCGTCTACGTGACACGACGAGTCCTTGTCCCCTTTTGCGGTTGCTGCTCATGTCGCTGATGAGTCCTGTCCTGTCCGAACAGGACAACACCATTCCCCCCCTGCCCGCGTGCTTTCCATCCTTCCTCAAGCAGGAGTCACGCATCGCGTGGGACGTCTGCGAGCAGATTAACGTACACATACCGAGGAGTGGGATTCCCCAGGAGCAGGACTGCACCCCTTGCGGCCTGGCCACGTCCTTGCTGTCAATGGCAGCCGGAGCTGGAGCAGGAGCAGGAGCAGAAGCTCGAACATGGCGGCCATGATTTTCGAAATTAATTCAACTTGATTTTGCTTTCTTCCTTTTTGTTTTGCTCCCTCACTTCGTTGGTCCTTCTGTTTGCCGGTGGTCCCTTTTTCGGGGAGGGCGGGCTTGGGGCTCGCGTTCGGGCTGGGTGCTCGGGCACCGCAGACAAGAAATTAAAATTCATTTCAAAGGCCAAGCAGGGAGAAAGGTTTGGCCGAGCATTTAAGGCGCAAGCCTAAAAGTATGCAAGGGCCGTGGAGATAACCAACCCTCATAAGGCAAACAACCCTTCTTCGGGGTTGCTTTTTATTTTCCGTTCTGCATTTGTTGTTTGCTGGGTTTTCCACAATGGCTGCCATGTTTCCTTTTCCTTTTGTTGGAAGCCAAAAAGTTTTCTATTGTTTTTCAGCTGTCATGATGAACTTTTGCCTTTGTTGTCGCATACTTTTGGCAACAAATTTCCGTAACCCCATGACCCTCTTCACCCCATCGCGCATTGACTGCACATATTTTATTCTGCTCGACTTAATGCGGGGCCGATTGTCATTGCTTTGTTCTTGTTGCGTGTCTGCCAGCTGTCGTCTTTATGGCACAGATCCATTAATATTCCTCCATATATGCATACGCCTCAGGTGCGGGCTGTCTTTGTCCGTGATTTTTTCGTATTTTCTGTATGTTTTGTTGTTTTTTTTTTTTGGCCTTTCTGTCATTGTTTGAGATGCTGCCATAGGAACTTGCGAGAATTGAGCCGTAAGCTGTTCAATTGCCGAGTCGAGTCGAGAGAGAGGAAATCTGTAACAAATCATGGCCGTTGCCTAGGCCCAAAGGAATGCCCTGCCACAAAGTCCTGTTTTCTATACTTTACTTGGAGAAATTTCAGATCTAATATCTTTCTTTAGCACGATTGGTTCTTCAAACAATTACAGATATCAGTTGATAGTGAAGGTCTTATATTACCATTATCAAATAATATATTTTAAAGCAAGGAATATACATAAAAATACATATTTTAAGAAATGCTTCCCATTGGCATTTTACTCTGATCTTTAAGTAATTTTTTAAAGACTACACACAAACCATCAAGAGACGATCTTATAATAAAAAATTTTAATAAAAAACAGATGGTTGTAACCTTGTATTAACTTGTAAACTGAAGTACTTTTTTTTTTTTTAAATGAACTAACTTCGTAATCGCTATTAAATAAGGAAGGATATGAAAATCTTAATTTCGAAATAAAATTATTTTGATTAATATAAAGTTATAGATTGCAACATGAAGTATATTTGCTTCTATTGAAAAACTGTATAATTTTGAAACCTAAAGTATATTTGCCTCTATTCAAAAATTATATAATTTTCTTGCATCCTGAAGTGTATTTGCTTTCATTCAAAAATTATATATTTTTGAAACCTTTAAGACTTCCGTAAAAATTTCTTATGGTGTAGGTTTCTCTGTTTTTGCGAAATTTGTTATGCCGTTTCATTTTATTTGCATGTCTCCCCATTTTATGTGCACAAGTTTTTAACCCTGGCGAGTCATAAAATTAAAACCAACGCCATCTCTTAGGGTGCGACTGTGGTCCTGGTCCTGGTTACGTTCCTGTTCCCGTTTCTGATTCTGTTTCTGCTCCTGCCAGATTGCCTTTGAAAGCAGACCCACCTCTCCCAGCCGCAAGGATCGGCTGGCTTCACCTGACCAGTCCCCCATCTCATTCCTTTGTGATTCCACCATCCACGGCGCTGTCTCCAGCTGAAATCTGAATGCAAGCCTAACGACCTGGCATTGTCGTTGATAAGGTCCAAAAATGCTTGTCTACCAACTTTTTTTTTACGTCGGTTCTTTGCTGGGTGAGTTTGGTTGGAAGTGGCTAATGTTTATGCAAAAGGAAGTCAGAAGGTTGTGGCAGGAGGAGAAGTGCTCGCTGGGACTCACTCAGGCGAATGTGCTTGGAATCCTGTTGAGACCTCACCTGAAGGCTATAAGTACCTTTAAAGCTTAGCTTTAAGATAATTTGAATAATTGAATTTCACAATATTATTTTCAGCTTTTGGAATCATTTGAAAACTAAGAGAATGATAGCATCTTCGAATTATTTTTAGCTATCACTGAAACTGAATTCCAATTCATAAGTCATGTCTGGATAGTATCAATGATAAATTGGATTTTCTTTTTTTATTTTTAATAAGTTTAGCAAATTAAAATATAAGTAATTCTTTTGCACTGACCTCTTACTTAAAACAAACAGAAATATACAACTTTAAAAACTTTAAAAACCCCTTCAGTTAAAAATCCTTAATAATCAAAGAAATTTAACTTGCGAAATTAAAAGCTGGAACTGTCCTCATTTAAATCTCTCAAAAGTTATCCTCCCTCAAGTCATATCCTAATTTGCATATTCAACTTGAGGACGAAAGCTCGTCGCAAAGCTTTTTGATTTGAAATTTTAGAAAGCGTTCCATTTGCACCCCTTTTGCCCAGCCGGGGGGTTGGTTTGTGATGCAAGCATTAGGCAATAGATGGCGCCGCTTACATCGGTTGATAAGGAGTCCTTGTTAAGGACGAACTTATGATAATAACTAGGATAAGAAATAATACCAACCTGTAATGGGGTAGTTTGCAGCTGCAGTTGATCCTTCGTTTCTTGTAGTTTCAGTTAGCGCAAATATCAAAAAGCGTAAATCAAAATGGGCAGTAAAATCAAAGCATTTTTATTCAAGATACGAATTTTATACTATAATAATAATAAATAGCAGACTATATCTAAAAGCCATTCAAACTACAAACAAATATTGAATTACAACTGGAATTACTAAAGCGTTTCTTAATAACTAATGCGGTTAGTGGGCATCTATTGAGGCTCGAGCTAAATGCTATTTTCTGGCCAAGTCCTTCGGGGAATCTGCAAAGATAGAGAGAGAGAGAGAAAGGTTAAGCATTTTGTTTCTGTTCTTGCAACATCGGAGACAAAAAAGCCACAGGAGACGACCCGGAATGGACATCTCCGCTTTCCTTTCCGTGCGCTCCAACGGGAAAGTTTACAACAAATTAAACTTGCTTGTGGGCAGTAAAGCAACGGCAACAACATTGGCAACATGGCAAAGTTTTCACTTCAGCGAAAAGTTTTAATAGAAAATTTTAGTTAATAGTTTTTAACTTTGCCGCTGCGGTGGATTTGATAAGGGACCTCCGTACAGCACACAACACATGTAGAACTTTTTAGGAAACGACCGCACCAACAAAGGAGGCGGTCAAGTGGGATGCTAGGGGTGGGGCGTTGGAGGCTGGGGGTTGGATAATGGGGCACAGCTCCTGCTCGGATCTGCTGGCAAGCGTCTGTCTAATTAATTAAATTCGCTTTTGCGAGGACATCGCCTCGTCCAGCGAGTTCCGTCTAAGCAGCAAGATAAGCAAAAAGTCCCAGCTCGCTAAGGGGTAGTTACAGGGATTATTTTCTCCAAACTATAGAATCAGTCATTCTAGTTTTTCAAGGGAGGCTAAAGTTGGTCAAAACACAAATAAGATCCTGAGTGTTATTTACCAACATTCTTAAATATTTCCTAATACTCAAATATAAAATAAAAAGGCTTGAAATATCCAACATTATCCGAAGAAATTCAGATTTATACGAGAAAACGGTCTCTGTAGTTTTTAATCAAAACTTTTCTACAATTCTGAGGTATTCCTGAGTCGAACTAAACTCACCCAGCTGCCTGCTTGCTAATTTCCTGTTTGCTGATAAATAATGCGCCACATATACATGTAAGGCTGGACATAGAAAGGAGTTAGAACTGCGCTGTCCACCCTCTGGCGTTATGTAACTTTAGAGCACCTAAAATATTAAAAACACCCCCAGAAATCCCAATCCCCCGTGGGGCGGCGGTGTGGTGTGGGGTTTCCTGAGTGACTGGAGGAGCGGCGGTGCTGCAGATAAGGCGTAGCTGGAGCCCGTTGGCTTAGCCCAGGATGCGCAGGACACGTTGGCAAAGAGCTTAAAATGTGGCCCCAAAATAACTTTGACTGACCTCTCCCCACACAGCCATACCCCGCTAACCCAAGCCGAAACACACAAGCCCACAGCCCACACGTCCTCTCGCCCCTAGGATTTAGTATGCCACGCCCCACGCCCCACGCCCCATGCCCTACTCCCCATAAACCATACCCATACTCCCCACGTTTTAACTGCTTGGGGCATACATCAAAACTTTGGCTTACGCTTAGGATTTATTTATTTTCATATTTACCGAGGGCCAACACGGACGCACACGCGCCGCAAATGAGAGGGTTTCGGGGGCCAAAAAGGGGCGGAAAAGGGTCTTTGGAGGGGCAGACAAGGATCTCAAGGATTTGCACCTTGTGCAAGGGTGTACACTTAGAATTACGGAGTAAGTAATACACAATGAGACTATAAATCAGATAAAATAAATAAATATTGTAAATATATTTACTCTATCAACCATTTTGTATTTCTGTGAATAAATGATAAGCTCATAGAAATGCGTTCTTTTATAAAATATAGAAATCGCCATGGGCTTAAAGTCAAACAATAAATATATAAGTGGTAGATACTACTGGCTAACTTTTACAATTATTTCATAATTCCTAACCGATTTGTCTTTCCTCCCTAATAATATTATATATATAAATATAATATAAAGACGCATAATTTATTATGTTCTCTGTGCACCTACATCTAATTCGGGTTTGGCCGCCAGGCGCCACTGGCCGTAAAAAGGAAGCTGTAGCAAGGGGCGTGGCAGGTGTCCCTTTTCCGCTTTGTGTGGGCGTGGGTTTTAATGACTACGTGACCAGCTCCCTGGCGGCGTGTCCGGCGCTGCTTGGAGCGGCTTACGTGGCGTATGCGCGTTATCTGCAGGACGACATCTTCTGGCGCGGACTCCCTCAGATTTTATGTATTCGAAGCTATTAAGAAATGACATTAAAATGCGAGCACTGCCCCCGGGCCAGCCCTCACATCACCCCCGCCACCCCCTTTTGGATCCCTCCGCTCGTTTTGTATTTAAATGCGCCATTTGCATATTTATTAGAAGGACTCTCGACTCGACTCGACTCGGGTTTTATTTTTGGTTGGGTTCCTTTTTTCGTTGGAAATCTCTTGGACGGTGCGTGGTTGGAAATTATTAAAATAAGACAGCGCTACATAATTATTTTCCACCCTGCCTCCGACCCACGGAGGACTCGGCATTTATGAAAGGCAAACAAAAGTTAATTTAGACGCTGCTTACATTTTACAAGCAATTTACCCGCCACCCAACTTGAGTTGCCCCGCCTTCCCACTCCTGGCCAGCCATTGATGTCGCCTTTTTCCCCAGCTCATCCCCGATTCCGTGATGGCTTTGTGCCGAGTACTTTTCATCCTTTTCACAAACAAATTTGCACTTCCACGCATTCATTAATTTGCTTATTAAGGCTGGAATGGCGGAATGGGCACCGCTGTCCACATAGATTTGGTGCCTGCCAGAAAACCTAGCCAGATATGTCCTTTAAGCTCGCGTCCAAATTCAAGCGAAGTGGAGCCAAGCGAACTGAAAACTGAAAACTTATGCCAAGTGCCATAATAAATGCATATGACAGCATTTCCTTTTGCCTGACAAGAAGAACTTTCCTCGGTTCCCCCACCTTGCCTCCGGACAAGTCGCATATATAGTAATTGTGTAGTCAGGACTGCTGTACTTGCGGTAACTGCAGTTGGACATGTCAAGACCAAAAGCGGGAAAGATGTTCCCTGAATCCATTTCGCCAGGAAGTAATCAACATTCATGACTATACAATAAATTAATCATTGGACTATTATTAAATCAATATAATTGTATTGAGTTAGGGGTTTATATAGTTTAAAATATTTTAATTAATTGAAACATTAGTTAAGCATTTCATAAAACAATATTGAAAACTGGAAAGCCTTCTGTTATTCTATTAATAAAATATTTATATACTATATACATACATTCCATTCCACATCTCTCATAAAATCTTTTGAATTCTTAAATATACTTTTCGTATAGTTTGAGACCGAATCAGGAACTCGAAATATATTTTACTTATATACATGTTTCACCAAGTAAATGGAAGCCACTGCCCGGGCAGTTGAAACTAAAGCGGCAGGGAAACTTACGCCGATTTAGAGGGCTGAAGCTGGCGGAGATGGGGTGTCCTGCGAAAGGGGTCTGGAGAAAAGACGAGGACGAGGACAGGGACAGTCGCAGGCATGCAGCAATTACAAAGCCAAGGGTTGTGGCTGGGAACGAAAGTCGGGGGCGGGCACGTAGAGACTTGCGAATATAAAATTGCACAATTTAAAACGCAGACAAAAGACGGAGTGGGCGAGAGGAGAAGGGGTAGTTGCCGTACGTGCAAGGAACAAGCAGTAAAATGTCCTCGTGTGAGTAGCTGGGTGTGTAATGGTGTCCTGTGCGCCATTTACATTTCACATTTCTAGTTTTCAGTTCAGTTGAGTCATTATTTTATTGCCAAGATACGAGCGGGGGAGTCTGTGTCTCCTTCACTCGCCTCAATTCTCCCACTTGCTCGTCCCTTCTATCCTGCGACGCAGGACGAAAGGGAAGCAGCAACGTCTAGTACCAAGTACACTTTTGCTTTTCCCCCAGATCACGGCGAAGTGGAAGGGGAGTGGAAGAATGAGCGTTGTCTCGCCTCTTCTGTAGGTGGCTCCTTTCGTTTTCGTCCCTTTTGGACATTGCTGCGGTCTTGTCCTTCCCCCCGTGCGAATGTGTGTGCGTGCGTCTGTGTGTTATTAGATTGTTTCAGCTAAAATGTTATTAGAGAATTTTGAATTCAAACTCAAATGACTTCATACTTCCTGCCCATTTCCATTGGCATTTTCTGCACAGGACGTGCACTTCCTTTGTGCACTTGTGCATTGGTCTGCGTGTGCGTCCCTGGGTGTTTTGGGTTGGCTCTGTCTTTTGCATAATATCATGGATTCTGTAGATGCCTTCTCGACCATTAAACGTGAAATGTTTGGAGTGCAATTTGGGTTCGCTGTAGCACGTTGGCGCAGTTTTTGAAAGAGGCGAAAGGGACGCACTCAGGCACTGCAGATGGGGGTGAAGATAATCACAGGGGTTGATTTTTCGACCTAGCAAGGCAGTTAACTCGAAGGACTTTCAAAGAAACTGCAAAGGGGTCAAAACTTCGATATATGTGGAATAATCCAGGGATATATCGCTTTAATAAGATTATTCTATAACATGTTTTGTGTAAGAGAATTTATTTTTCAGGGATTTCGATATGTTCAATATAATATTTAAGAATAAGGTTCAATAAAGCTTTCAGTAAAATCAGCTATTTATCAAAAAGTATCTACAATATTAGGTTTGAAAACCAAATAAGCCTTTAATTGAATTGGGAATATTGGAGTGTATTCATTTAACATTAAACGTTTAAAATGCACGCTTTAAATAACAAATTTCTTAAAAACTCTTGACATATATGTCATAGCATTTTAACCCCATCATTTATTAATAAGAATTCAGCAATATATAAAAATGTTAACAAAATACAATTTCAAAAGAACTAAGAACTTCCATTGTAACAAACTATGCGGAGAATCGTTTTTCATTTCGTATCAATCAATTTACAATTTGATTGCCATCATCACCTCTTATATACATTTGAAATAAGTACATAAGTACTATGTATATGTGAGATTCTGTCCAGTTCTGACCTCGATGCATTATGCCATTCCGCAAAGAGAAGCCCCAAACCAGCCGTCCGTCCAAGCTTGCGGGGTCGGAGAGGCTCGAAACAGGGATCAGGGGAAATTTCAAATATTCCTTGCTACGTTTGCGGCAAAGAAAAGTTTCAATAAAATCCAAGCACACAGGCCAGCTTAGTCGGGGGTGTCCCAGTCCTATCCTCGAGCCCAGACCCGGCTCTGTGCTGGCCATGGCCAATGGACAACACCCACAGTAACCGCAGTCGTAACATGGTCAGGGGGCTGAGCCTTAATGGACGGAGTGGGCGGGTGCCAACCTGCAGCGTTTGCAAACTATCTCAACAGAGTTTGGGTTCAGTTGAGGAACTGCGGTAAAGTTGCTAACGTAATCATACAAACCTTGCTCTGGTTAGATGGCCATTGTGAGTTGATAACTTCTTTCTCTCTCCTTTTCGCCCGGCTCCTGCTTTGCCCCTGCCTCTGCCTCTGCCTCTGCTCTGGGTCCTTCTTTTTCTGGACGCCAGCAGACAAAAGACGACTTTTGTGCAGTTGCCGGCATAAGATGGAGGACATGCGGCGGTCGGTGGCAGGAGCGGGGTGCTTTTATATTCAAATAAAATGAAATTACATTGTTTTCAGCTGGCAAACAATTTGAATAGAATTTTAACTTTTTACTATTATTTTATTTCAATGCACACAAAGGCAGGAGGCCAGTAAGGACATCCAAGGACCAGAAGATGTTGCCGGGAACGGGTTGAAGCCAGCTGCTTCTCCGGACCCCAGTTCGGGCTTTTGCCAAATGGCTGGCGAGTCCGTTCTGTTTGGATATTTCTTAATTAGAAAGATTTTCGGCCAAGGGTTGTTCGACAGTTCGCCCTCGCTCCCTTGTGGACTCTTTCTTGGACGTCATTAATTTCTCCTGGATATTTATGTGGCCCCTGGGCAGTCTGGCCTCCAGTCCTCCTCCAATAACCTCTAATTCGACGACCCTTTTTGACATTTTAGGACGGGCTGTTGAGGGTACGCTCTGGAAACGTGACATCCACGTCCTCTTGGGATAATTTATCGTTCGGAGATTTGCGAATCTCTCAGTTTTATGAAATTGTTCCGGTCAATTAAATGTGGAAATTCAAAAATGACGGCCTCTTGCCGCTTAAAGCTTTAAACTGCGAGTTAGAATGTGCCAGCCAGCCCCCTTGTAATCCATGCCAATCCATCTGCTGGGAAAATGGGCGGTCTGCAGGCTGGCCAACAGCGGTCCCGAATGCATTTTCCCCAAACGAAATTTCCAGGCTTTCAAATTGCAAAATGCAGAAATTTTTGCCATCCTATTTTCAGATGCGATGGCTAAAAAATTTGCATTTTTGCCCAAGCGGACTGGCCCAAATGAATGCACATACACGCACATAGATGCACTCGGAAAAAATACCAGCACACACATGCACACACACACACTGATGGTGTTCATGGGTGTTCCAGGGGGAGCAGAGGGGCATATGCGAATATGCAAGGCCCGGCTCTTTGCCTTTGTTGCATTTTTGCCTAGATTGCAATTTTTTGCAGCCCAATTGAAACTGCAAAAAGCCCAAACTCGAACCCGAACCCGAGCCCGGATCCCGAAACCAGACAGAGCACTAAAAATATTGTACATGCAACGTGCGAATCCAGCATCCATGTGTCGCTTTTCGAGTGGACCCCTCATTGGAGAATGTTAGAAAACAGGAGTTGCAGTACCATTTCTGTAATAATATTGAATATATACGTACTTATATACTATATAGACATTCATAGCAGATATTGAATCCTAAATGTACATGTGGAAAATGTAAAAACAAGTCTGAAGAAGATATCCTAGCAAGCACTGCTCAGGTCTAAGGTTCACCCTAGCCTGATATGTGTGTGTCCTGAGCTTTGGGCTTCATCATCTGGACGAGCCAATGCATTTGTCGGGACAGGGCCAGAGCCAGAGCCCGAGCCCGAGTCCGAGCAGACAGATCCGGAGTCATAGCAGCCGGAGTGGAGTCGGAGCCAAAGCCGGAGCCTAAAATGCAGTTTTTGGCATGCAGCGGGTGCAACCGAGAATGGAAAGGGTGTTGTCCGGGCGACGGGAAGGAGGGGCAGGGCAAAAGGAGCTGTGGAAAAAATTTTGAAATTGCATTTCAAATGAATAGGCGGGTGAGGAGGAGGTGGTGGTGGTGGCTCCTGTACCCCGGAACGTGCACACAGAGGAGCTAGGCTCCATTCTGGTAGGTTCGCTTTGGTCCTGGCCCCCGAAAAAGGACTATTGAACCGCCGGATGCTGTGACGATAGATGACCCAACTGCCTCTGGCTGTATGAGTGACACGCATGGCTGCCGGAGCATATCGGAGGAACTTCCTCTCCCCAGTCTCCCCTCCCAAAGCCCCCCATTTTCTGCCCAGCCTGCCATTTTGATGCAAATGCAACTCGGAGTCATGTTTGTTGCTTTTAGCCCCCCAAGATCCCAAAAAACGGGACTACATTGCATGGGGACTAGCTCCGAAGACTAAATGCCATGCAAATGACTTTGCTCAGATTTCTCCTAAAGGAATTGTTGCTAAACTTTGGTCTGTGGTCATCGATTGGTTGCTATTAAGTATTCGACTTTGGTCAAAGTGTAGGTCCTGCAACGAAATCTGGCTGTATTTTATGGAGACATTTTAATTTCGAGAAGACTGCTGTGTCGTTCGAGTTTTTAGAAAAACAAAATCCGGCAGGATTTTCATTTGCTATCACATTGCACTCTGAAATTGTAGGAAAATGTTTGTTTGAGAAACAATAATTATAGGTGATGAGCCTTTGATTTGACGAGGTAGGTAAATTTCTTACCAAACAGGAGTAAATTACAGAAATGGAAAAGCAATTATGTAAGTGCCAGGAAATAGGCAGTAAAACATGATAAATTAGAAAATGAAGGGACAATCCAAGCTTGTAGTTGATTTTATATCATCAGTTCTCTTGAATTTTCATTGCTTACACTTACCTAAAATTATTTTCAGATATATAAAAATTCTTTTAAAAACTTTATGAATATTAAATCACTTGATTTTAATTTATTTTCTTTAAATTAGTTGGCAAGAGATCACAGGTAAAGCTCAATCTTTTTTCCAGATAATTATTTAAATTATCCTCTATCCACGAGCTTATTTTTTGTTGTCGTTTCTTTGTTTTGTTTTGAATTGTTTTCTTTTTTTCGGTGGCTTTATTTGGATACCGTTTTCAATTGTTTCGTCATTGCGGGGTTTTCCCATTTCCGTCTCTGTTTTCCCTTTCTGTTTTCGTTACCTTTTTCGCGGCTGTTTGTTTTGAGTGAAAAGTTTCCAGTGGACGGGATGCACAGAGCAGCCCGCATCCGCATCCGCACATCCATCCATTTCTATTAGTTATTTGTTTTCTGAACGTTTTTGTAATTATTTGCCCGCCTGCCGCATGCTAAATTGCCTGAGTAAATATTTGACAGTTTTGCATTTGGCCAAAGCGAATCGCCAGACCAAATGCACTGCCTAATGACACTGAATTCCGGGCTGGAAGGAGGGGGATCTCTCCATGTTTACCTTGCCTTTAGTTCGATTAACCACACCCAGTCCCGGAGCCGGTGTCGGAGTCGGAATTTGGGGGCCATCCAAGGCGGGGGTCAATCAATGACAATCGATATTTGAAGGGTCTAAGCTCTCGCAACTATTTCAATTTGCATTCCAATTAAAACTTAGAACTTACCCAGCGTCGTCCGTTTGGAAAATCTGCAAACAGAGGAGAACGGAGAAATATTCCATTAAAATAATTGAATAAGTTGCAGCTGCCCCACAAGAGCGGAGTGATAAAATATGGCTTAAGTAAATCCCCCAGCGGAGGGGGGCGGGGAGCCATGGCTAAAATCATATTCAAACAACTTTTGTTTTGTTGCAGTTTTGATTGAGTGAGCATAATGGAAAATTTGCCATGCGAGTTCCTGCCATTCTGCCTTCCTGCCATCGCAGCTGTCTCAGCGGAGAGTGCATTCAGTCAGATTAGGATGCCCATGCTCATACTCCGCCGGCAGAAAGGATGTGCCATGGTCCTGTGCCCCCCATCGAGCAATTGCCTTCACTAGGATCCGCTGTTGTGCCGAAAAAGTGTGCATCGTTTTATTTCTTTTTTTCCCAGAATTCCTTTTTCTTCTGTCCGCCGCCGACTACATCAAAATGCATTTTGGCCAAAAATGCTTCCGCGACGAGACTTCCTCACCCCCTCAGTTGGTGGCAGAACCAATCCCAAAACAAAGCTTCGAGCAGCACTCGGCAAAAATTGCAAATTTACAATGGGCCTGGGAAATGGGCATGGGAAATGGCCCGGTAGAGAGTCCATGGATTCGTACATTTCATCTGCCGACCATTCCCCGCTCCCTCTCCGCATAATTTGTATGCGCGAGCCGCATAACTGTCGCCCATTCCAAAGACCTTGCCTCTCCTTGCTATCTAACACGGAGAAAAAGTTTAGACTTTGATTTAATAATTTATAAAAGCCAGAAGAACTTCAGGTCTCTATATACTCTGTAAAATCGAATAGCTTTTGATAGGGAGAAGAAGATTAAGAGCCTAAGAAGAGTCTAAAATCTAGATTAAGGATTATAAAGGATTGCTTTTTTTAAACAGAAACTTCGATTCTTTTCCAGGTATGCTGATAGGAGATAGTTATTATAAATTAAACATTTAAATAATAAAATGTTTTAAATTTTTAAGTTATTGAATTATCATATGGCGTTCTTTAAACCATATTTTTATTTCTTAAATATATCGCGCTTTTCCCTCAGTGAACTCCCCCGTTCTCCTCCCCCTCAGGATTCACACTCTCTAGAAATCAGTGCAATGGCCAGGCAGTCGCAGCAACTTTGGCGGCCAATGTCCTGGCCAAATTACAATGAAGAAAAATTGCATTGCCTGGTGGCAGAAGGGAACCAGAGGCAGAGAGCCGAGAGCCGAGAAGTGGGACAGAGTGGATGTGGACGGAGTGGACCAAGTCTCAAATCCCTCAAGGCAGACGTCTGAGTGGGCACTTTTTGCATATTACGCAGTAGACATCGTCACGTTAGCTGCCCCAGCGAAATGTTCATCAAATCAACGTTGCAGCAGCTGCGTCTCTGGACGCAGTCTGTTCCCTTTCCCAATCCCCTTTACCCATTCATAGTGGCCATTGCCCAGCCACCTTGCACCTGCCACTGCCTTTTGCCGCACCTCCTTTGAGCCGACTTTTGTTGCAACGTTTTATGCATTTTTTCTGCGTCTGCATTGGCAACGTCTGTTGTTTCAGCTCCAAGACAAATGCCACAGTATTAAGGCCTGTGCTGCGCCACCCCCTTCCGCCACCACACAGCCCCGCCAGACGTTGCAAAAAATTGCCAAGCTTAACAATTCGCGTTTCTGGATTTTCCATTTTTGCCCACATTCCCCCCCCCCCC
>JAEIIJ010004231.1:0-21267 GCA_018904815.1 Drosophila ogumai
TGAGGTAAGGATATGGATTTTATAATGGCAGATATTTGCTATTTTCTTAATAATAAATAATAAATAAAAAAAAAAAAAAGTAGTACAATATTTGTATAATACGCACATCTATCTGTATGTACAAGATTGGACGAAGCTGGAAGCTGCAGCTGGAGCTGGAGATGATGCTCTGAGCTGATGCCTGCTCCCAAGACCATAGACCAAAGACCAAAACAACAAGCGACCAGACCAAGAACAGAGCCTCATTTAAATGCTTATCAGTGGAATCTGGATACAAAAGCGGCTGATGTTGCTGCTGTTGCAGTTGCAAGTTGTACACAGAAGCAAAGAAAAAATAATATTTTAAAAATGTTAAAATATAAAAATAAAATAAAATATAACTTGACATGTTCTTAGCAACTTTCATAATTTAAAAATATAAAAGAGACCTATTTGAGTATCTCTAAGATATAATATTTTTGAGTAATATTTCTTGTAATACACCTAAATTTTTCTTTCCCGTGCACTATTTGAGACTGCTAACCAAAACTACTCACTCAAGTGCTGAGCAATGGTGAAAATATTCTGGGCATGAGATGGAATGGCTGGGTGCGGATAGCAGAAAAATGAGAAACCACCGAGATAAAGTGGCAGAGATTCGCAGCATTCAAAAGCTGATGCTGCTGCTGTTGCCTCTGTTGCCTCTGAAGATGCCAGCAATCCGCAACGTGCTCGGTGTATTTGCAAATTTTGGATTATTCATAGTTGTGTTTGGCTTTACTGCAGCAACAGCAGCAGCGGCAGCGGCAGCAGCAGCAACTTGATGAAGAACAACAACAGCAGTTGCTATTTGCTCAGCATAAGTAGAGAGCAGAGTGTTGCTGCTGCATTTCTTACGCAGATTGCCACGGCCTGGACCGGCCCGGCCCGGCCCTTATGTGAGCGAGTTTCCTTGAAAATAGGCAAAACTAACTATAAAATGGCTTGGTTTGCTTTGCTTTCGCTTCCTTGGGGTTTCCTTATCAGCCATCTGCTGCGTTGCAGTGTGCCCACGGTGCGCATACTTAACTCGCGCTGCGTGTGTCTATGGGTCCAGTTTGGGAAGTATGGAAGTAGTGACCGCGCCCCAGTCGCCCCCCTTCCGATGCCATGTGATGCATCATTTTGGTCTAATCGGACCGCAAATCGTTGGCATTAAGCCCGGGCCCAAAGTTATGTTTATGTTATGCGCCTGCGACGGGGCCCCCAGAGAGATTCAAGGTTCTAAGTTCTGGGTTCTGCTGGTCCCACTGCCTCATTCTACTCTCCTGGCAATTTTATGATATTTACTTGCATGTTTGCATTGGTTTCTATTTGCCAGCGAGCCTTCGATGGGTCCCTCAGGCTGTTAGATGCTGAGATAAGGGAGCTTCTG
The DNA here is from genome assembly GCA_018904815.1 of Drosophila ogumai. Taxonomy (NCBI): domain Eukaryota; kingdom Metazoa; phylum Arthropoda; class Insecta; order Diptera; family Drosophilidae; genus Drosophila; species Drosophila ogumai. Next base: position 1,394 of record JAEIIJ010004231.1, read on the forward strand.
CTGGCAAATGTAGCTTAGAGATGCGGTGACTAATATCACGCATGCTGCGCGGGTTTAATTAATCACTAAAATCAGGGATATGTTTATTATTTTTTTTAAATGAAAAATGGAGTTACAAGATAATTATTTTAATTTTAAAAAATATATATAAATATATACTTATGGTACTAGTTTTTATTGAAGGTACAAACGGACACATGTTGAGCCTCCAAATTGCCCTAAAAAATAATTTTAGACTTCCTTATTTTTCTCAACCATAAATTATTGGCCCAATAATACTTTAGCCTTTTTAAATGCACAAAAGAAAATTAAAAAAAAAATTTAACAAGGTTTTTTATATATTCCTTCTTGTTCTTTCCAGATAATCTCATCTTTTTCCATTGTGTGGAATGCGAATCAATCTATTGACTTTCCCTAGGACAAAGCACGACTCCCCAGCTAACCCTCTTTATCAGATTAAATATATCTCTTGTTTCCATTTCATTTTCTATTGACCGAACAAAGCGAAAGTCGATGAGGCATTGGAGCAACATATGTATTTACTGCCTAATTTCCACGCACCATGTTTCACTTGTCAACCGGGGCTTATAAAAATAGACAACAAATATTAAACGGACTGCTAGAGTCTTGGCCAAATAGAAATATATTCGAGTTACAAATGCCCAGACATTGGAGTTTACTTGGCTTCATATTAATACGCTTTCATTAAAAAACTGAATGCTCGATTAGTCAGGCCCGATTGAGAGTGAGTGTGTACGAGCTGGTCGAGGCGAGGCCCCGGACAAATGGGAATCCCCGGCAACTGCCCACCTTTGACACGTGTGACCCACAAGCTCCGGCGACGTGTGCCGTCAAGTGGAGAAAATTCGCCTTTTGACAAATGTGGTTTTCGGAGACAAGGGAAAAAATGCCACTCGGACTGCAAGCAAACACACTCGCTCACAAATGCCTTCATAATGCACAAACAAACAAGGTTGTGTAAGTCTTCTGTTTGCTCAACGGACAATTCAATCGGCGATGCGTAAAAAATCGACCAAGAAAATAGGAAAAAGAAAAAAGAAAGTCAACCTGCAGAGCCTTTGAGCCATTCTTCGATTTCCTTATGTCTGTGTGGGTGTGTGTGTGACTCTTGGGGGAAGGAGTTGGGAAAAAGTATGTTAGAAATTTATAACCGCAAGCTCTGCTCTTTAATTACAAGCGACACAGAATTCATTTCGAGTGTCTCAATTTTGACATTATTAATGTTTGCCATGCCACCCAATATGCGAGTGGCGGCGGAGTGGCATATAGAATATGGATAGCATGGGATATGGGAGGGCCTTACAGAGGGGATTGAGCCGGTTTGATGCACTGAAAGAATTATGAACTATAAAGTAATAGGAGAGCGGCTTGTATTGATTTTTTTTATTATTTTACTTTGAATTTTAATTGAAAATTTCATAAGAGAACACGAATTTGGTTGAATTTATATGATTTTTAAAATATTTTTGTTTAATCAATGTTTAAAAATATTAAAACTAAACCAAAAATATTTTACCCTTTTCTATGGTTAGTTTTGTAAAATTAAATGATCTGCTTTTTACGATTTAAATTTTAGGTTAAATTTATTGCCCATTTTTGGCAATTTTGAATATGTCATATTTACATATATATTTATATTTACAAATTTTGTTTGCCATTCTCCTTTTGATGCTGATCAAGAATGTATATGATTTATAGGGTCGGAAATAACTCCTTCACTGCATTGCAAACTTCTGAATTAAACAATATTGCTCTAAAAGAATATAAAAATGGTATAGTTACTAGTTACTAACTACCATAGTGACTAGTTAACTAAATTTTTCTCTGTGTGCACACGCTTTGCCCATACAAATCACAACATGGCCATATGCGCAATAAGACCGCGCCTGATATACGATTTTGGCTTAATCTTTGTGGAGCATGTGCGTCTCGGCCGCCTTCTTGGTCTACTCTCGGGGATGTACATATCTCTGGGCTCTGCACTCTGCGTTTGTGTGTGTACCGAGGCACGTTCAAGATTTGCAGTTATAGATACCAGCACTCGCATTCGCAACGTTCCAAAGCCACGCACTGCACAAGTGCCTTGCAAAAAATGTAAAAACCGAACGCAAAACGATAAGAAAAATCAAATCAAGTTTAGCCCCAGCCTAGACATACTACTCTCGTATATAAGTATCCCCGTGGACTCCAACTCCGACTCCGATTCGGTCCTTCTACTCCTCCTCTTGTGCGTTGCTAAAAACCATAAACCGTTCCAATATCGAGCCGAGGAGCAGCGGGCCGCCAAAAGATACATCGCCCAGTCACACAATCGAGGCAATCGCGAATGCATGGGGCCAAGTAACTGGAACACAGCAGGATGACATTTTCATTGAGCCCAGAGCACTGAGGGACACACAGTCAGAGTCAGAGTCAGAGTCAGAGTCAGAGTCAGACTTGGATTTGGATTCATAGTCGGAATGAGAGTCCGAGCTTCGTTGTCTTGACTTTGGCTTCGACATTGAGTCAACGTCAGCAGATAAAACTAGTTGGGATGAGGATGGGGTGAAGGAAGAGACTTGGGACTTGGGACTTGGGGATACCCTTGAAAAATCTAACGAAAATTAAATAGGACATAAATAAAATAAAAAAAGGATTTCTTTAAGGAAATATTGTTAATCAGAAAAGAAACTTTTAGAAGAGTCTTTTAATTTCGTAAATCTTAATACATTTTTAACTGCAATTTTATATTTAATGGCAACATTTAAGCAAAGGAAACGATTAATAAAATGTACATATATAATAAAAATGAAAAACCATTACACTAAATTAAAATTTCCTTTAATAAAAAATCAAGACTGTTTAGAGATCGTTGGCCTCTGTTTTATAGAGACACAAGCTAATCCTGTTTCCTAAAAGCCCAACCAGTACTCCTCGAGCTGAACGGGGTGACTCCATCTCTCCCTCTTGGGGTACTAGTGCATATTTATGGGCCGCAGTCGCCATAAAATTTATGTCTTAGAAGTGCAAAATATATAACACAAAACACGAGGCTTAAAAAATGAACCGCCCCACATCGCGTTTGGGGGGGATTGAGGGCCATGAATGAATGGAGGAGCATTTAGCCGAACGACGACGACAAATGGCCACGTTTACCCGGAGGAAATTAAGACTTCCTTGGGGCCGCCGCCGCCGCCGTCGTCGTAGCACACCTTCGCACACACGAAAATTCGTACGTTTTCGAGCGGTTTTTCCAATATACTTACTTACTTTGATCATAGCCGCCAGAACACACACGCGAGCGTTCGGTGTGGTTCGCCGGAAGATGGACAAGTAATTTTTCTCAAGTAATTGATACTCTGCCTCCTCCGTATCCATATCCAAGTAGATGCTGCCCTAGCTGTCCGGACAGCTGCCGTCGGATTGTCCCAGTGACTTTTCCGTCTCCAGTCCGTTACCGCCTGACAGTCTCTGCTGTTGCATATTAATGACTTTCTTTAATGTCTTTTCCTCATTTATTTTACACGCGGACACATTTCACACACACACACACTGTGTCGACTGTGGGGAGTTTAGACTGTTCCATTAAGTTGGCAATATTATTTATTTTTAGATTTCTATTTCATTTTTACGATAGTTTAGTTTAGTTTGAAAATAGACACTGTAGTGTCTATAGACAAATATTTTGTTTAATATATTTAATAATCAATTTAATTGTAAACTTCGATTAATGATTAAGAAAATTATTAAAGAGTATCCTTTATTATTTGGAACATTTATCTATCCAGAAAGAGTATCCAAAAATCGTATATTATTAATCTTTCTCATTTCGTGCTTATTTTTAAGCAGTGCCATGCCGGCGATTCGCCGTTTGGCTTTTGAAATGCCCTCCATGGGCCACCCAGATCTCACCCAGGAACCGGCTAACAGCCCATCAGCCCACCACTTGCACTTAAACCCAGCGCTGTGCCACCGCACGGTTACAGCAAATTGAGTTAGTATAATTAAATATGACATTGGCAAGCGTATATCCGGCAGAGTGTGGGCTGTCGCTTGACAATTGAAATTAAGTGTTGATGCTCTGCGTATAGCCAAGGAGCCCGGGCAGGCAGGCAGCCAGCCATCATCCGGCGGAGCTGCCGGGTGCAGCCAGGCGACGAATATCATATGCATATCATGTCAGGGTACGTGTAATGAGCGGGCGGAGCAGCCAACCAAGCAGATGCAGTGCGGCATAAACGCCTCACAGTTGCGACGCGCAGCGAGCAATTTTCAATTAATGCATCCACAGATCCCCGGTTTCCCCACAGAGAGAGCCCATCCTGCTGCTGCTGCTGCTCGTTGGCAATGTATCGCATTCCCGACTTCCAAATTCATGCATTATGCCTGCGTAACTAAATCAAAATTCAGCGACAACAACAGCGGCAACTGCAACTGCAACTGCAACTGGCAAATGCATCTGAAGCAGGCGATGCTCATGAAATTTGCGTGCAATTTCTGTCCGTGTGTGGTATTTATGCAGACTAAAGTAGGGGGACTCAATGCCAAGGGTCTGGAAAAAATAATTTGGTGAGTTTTTTAATGAATACAAAATATTATAAATTTTTTAGGAGATAAATAAAAAGTTGTACATATAAAACCCGCCTTATCCTATGAAGCACTTCTTACCTCCCGCAAATTGACCAACGAAACAACCCAGTGAACACCCCTATGGACTTTCGTCCGATTTGAGGGAAATAGCTATACGCTAACCCACCAATTCGTGTACTTTTTACAGCTCCAACTCCCCGCTGCCTCATTCATCCACCCCGTTGTACCCGGAGATGTGCCGCGGGAGTGTCAACGCGCCAGCAGCCGCCTGCAGCAAGCAGATTGCATTGCAGAATGGAGAACTCCGAATCGAGAATCGCGCACCGAGAACCCCAGAGCCAAGAATGAAGCAACCAGGAGAGGAACATAGACCATGGTGATGATGATGATGACGACTACAACGACATCGACGCCACTGGCGGCTGCGAAAAGTTTTGCTAGCCGGGCGACAGCTGTGAAATATGCCGTCAGGCATTTGAATTTCGCATAATGCACGCCTGCCTGCCAAGTGGCCACTGTACAGTGGGGCAAAAGTTAAGGCAAATCAAGATTATTACTTTAATTTTCTTGTCATAGTTAGGTTTCCTGGGAGGAGAAGACTTCTTCAAAGTGAATATGAAATTTGGGGAACCAGAAAAGTGGGCTCAAAATGCATAAAGAGAAATATTCAAAATATTTTTCGATTTAAAAATTACTCCACTAAGTTACAGATATTTTTCCTAAAATTATTTCCATTTATATATTCTAAATACACATCCTTAAACATTCTCTTTAAAATAAAGTTTATCTTAGTAAATATTGTATTTACAGATGTTAAATACCTTAAAAATAAAAAAAATATGAAGATGTTTTTAGGTAAAGTTAAGTTAATTTCCTCCTGAAGCAAATATTTATTTAAGATCCAATTCAAAGCCACTGTACAATGTCATTCTGGCGAGCATCGTCGCCTGATTTGTATGCAATCATATTTTCGGGCACCGTGGAACAGTTGTCTGGGGGTCGATCCCGAGCTCCATGCCGCGCTGCCCTGCGCTCGACTTGATGATACTGTTGGATTACATTTAGGATTGTTTATGTTGTCATCTCCTCCGCAATTGTTGCCCGGCCCCGGCGAGCAGGCGACCGACAATTGTGCATGATATACGATGGCGACAACAGCAATGATGACGCCGAAATGGAGTATGAGGATGCAGATGCGGGGATTGCGAGCTGCAGATGAAACTTCGTCTGCGTATAATCACGATGATGAGGATTCTGAAAGGGGTTTGTGATGGTGATTACGATGATGCTGCTGCTGTTGATGATGCTTTGGCGACATGAATTGCGCGCACAACAACGCCGTTTAGGCTGCCGCTGTTACCCGGCCCACGTGAAGGGTCTGCTGCTGGCACAAGGAAGCGAATACATTTGGAAAATAGACCAATTTGCTGCCGCTGAAGCTGGAGCTGCCTACTGTGCAGCTCCGGATCAGCAGCTCCACTTCACGTGGGCGCATGTTGCAAGCTGCCAGTTGAAGTTGCAGTCTCCAGTTTGTAGTCTGCAGTTTGCAGTTGCAATTGTTGATCATCAGTTGCCGGCAATTGTTATTCATAAATGCGAATTCAATTTGAAAATTGCCTTAATTTTACTAGGCTGTCGTCACTTCGATATAGAAGCTGCAGTTTGTCGTCTTCTCGAATAAAAAATTAACATTTTGTACAAGTTTTAGGGAAAACTCTTTTAAATCGATTTGTTGGTGACACTTTTGTTTTAAAAGAAAATTGTTATTGCCTTCGATTTAGAAAATGAAAATAAACATAATGAATATCATAGATTCATTAACTATTTGCTAAGAATATTATTAAAAATGTTTAATGTAAACAGTTGAGAGATAACCTTTTTGGTTCATAAATATTTATTAATGTAAAAAAGACAGCTTTAAAATGTAGAAAACATATTACGTTAATCAATCTCAGCTTATGCTTTATTATTTTAATTTAAAGAATAACAAAATCTTCATAATTTAGTTAATTTGTATTACAACTGCAGATATTAATTCAAATTTAATACTTTAGTTTAACGAAAACTGTTCAAGCTGAATGTCCAGAGGCGTTTTTTCCGCTGCAGCAACCTTTTTCCATGGGCATCTGCATTCTACGTATCTGAGCACTCACAGCTGAGCGCATTTAAAAAAATCTGCATAAAGCGGACCAGGATCCCGAATGGGGTTTGAGTTCTTATTCCAAAAAGGGACTGGGAATGGGACTGGAACTGGGATTTGACTGGACCTTCTCGCAGGGCACACGCAGAACAGAGAACAGACAAAACAAAATCATTTTTCAATTTCACGCTTCAAATAATTTACTAATTAGATTTGCATATAATTTTTTGGAAACCCGCATGTCTTTTTTTTCAAAGCAAAAAAACCAGGCACACTCGCTGACTTGGCAGCACAGCAGCTGTGCATCCGGAAAACTCAAATCCGGGTCCAGCAATAAAAGTCCGGCGAAAGTTTTGTTTGCTAAATAGTTGGTTACAAATTCTGTAAACTCCTGGCTTTTTATTGCTGCCAACAAACATGCATCCGAACTAATTATTCCAAGCACACACACACAAACATACAGAAAAGGCCTCACAGCAGGAGTTCAATTTCAGCAATTTAGCAGAGATCATCATAATTTGCATTTCGATTTGGCCAAACGGTAAAGTGAAGAGATAACAATTTAACCAGGGCTGACCAAAAGTTTTAAAAGGTTTTTGTTTATAAATTAATTTGCTAAGTTGCAACTTTGTTAAACTATTTATAAAGGCTTTACACTTGAAAATCTGTTAAATAAGTCGATAAATATTCTATAAACTTCAAAATAATAATTTTTAAACATAAGTTATGATTTTATAAAGAAAAATTATCGAAATACTTGTCTGTTATCTAAATATATTTTTGCAATATAATAAGTATTATTTCCTTAAAATAATATATTTGAAAAATTAACTAACATGTTACATTTTGTGTTATTAAAATAATAATTTTAAAAGGATATGAACTGAATTATAAATTCGTTTGACATTCTTAGTTGATGACTCAATATTTTTAGCCAAATTCTAATCGATCTTCAGCTTGACTCATGGCTTTATTTCTATGCCTGCTCCAGCCCTGGCTGCACAAGCTGGCTAACAACTTTTGAGCCAATTTAATCAAAGCCAATGACAGACGACCCAATGAGCCGCAATGAAAGAAAGGCAAAAATAAACAAAAAAAAATCAATAGAAATCAAAAGAAACAACCAGCCAAGTCAGTTGGCTCTCTGGCAAAGCATTCTGCATTTGCATTTTGAGAATCTTGACAAGGCCCCTGCTCCATTTGGCAAGACAATGATGCGGCCGGGTCTGGGATCGGGACTGGAGACTCTAGATGGAGCTGGAGTTGGGGCTGGAAATTCATTTGGGGGCTTTTGTCTAAGCGATCGATCTTTCAATCAATGACCGAGAGCGTGCAGATGCTGACTCAGAGCAATGCAAATCGTCGCAGTCTTAGTCCCAGTCTCTCGGTCTGAATGCATCAAAATGCAATCAAAATTAAGGAAAACTGACTGAGCGTTCTCGGATGAATCATGGGGGTCCTGGGCCTGTGCCTTTCGTGTGTGGGGGTCCCGTGTCATTCCTCTTTAATTAATATGACAGTCGGATCATGCATCACGCCAAATGCAAATGCACAAAGAGTCGAAAAGCGAGCAACTTTGACTCTATTAAGAGCCGGCTGCATTGCTAATTTGGACTGCAGCCGATCCCGATTCCGTTCCTGAAAGAAATGTCACCATTAGGCCGCTCAACTCAGCTGACATTTAAGCAATTCCAAACGTTTTGCTAACAAATTTTACGGCAGCAACTGCTGGAGGAAATCACAAAAATCAGCATTGACCCCTTGACATATGGCTCTTGCTCCGCGAGCGACTCCGGCCCGGCTCTCTGTGTGACTTCTTAACTTGGTCCACAATGCTACAGTTGCCAATGTTGGGCCGGGGTTGCCGTTTGCAGTTGCATGTTCCTCTGGCTGTTGCTGCTGATGTTGCTGCTGTCGTCGTCGTGCCAGGGACTCATATAGGGACAGCCAAGAGCTGGCTGGGCTACACTGAAAAAGAATCTTTGGAATTTATTACATTTTCTATCTAAAAGAAGTGCAACTCAGAATTTAAGTTAAATTTTTCAATTTAGAATTCTAGAAAATAGTTAAATTGGTTACCTTTCAAGTATTACAACCATTTTCTCTCTCTGCAGCATACAAAAGCGAGACATTTTACAAATGTTTTCAATTGAATTGCTCTGATTTTGGCCAAGACTCCCCCTCTTGGCTCAACGACCGTTAGAGCCAACGCCAACGGCTGCAGCGGCAGCCGAAAATGTCGTGATGATGGCAAATTGTAAATAGCTTAAATGGTCTAAATGGTTTAAATGATTTCAATAGCTCTCTGCCTCCGACTCGGATTGCCAACGGTGGTGCTGGCGGTGGCTCCTCCACCTCCTCTTCTTTCTCCTCCCCCTCCTCCTCTTGCAATTCAGAGACAGAGAGAAAAGGAGAAACACAGACGCCAACGAGGACGACTGTTAGCCAGACCAGCAACGGCTAGCTTCTCCGTTTTGGCCCGTTTTCAATGGTAACAGTTATCACACAAACTAATGACATGAAATTAGGTATTGCCTGACTGTGACTCCAGCTCCAGCTTCCTCCCACTTCCACTTCCAAGACCAAATCCCACTTTGGCTGTGACTCTGTCTTCTGTGACTTTGCTGACTGTGCCAGTTGCAAAAACAAAGCAGGGGAAATCGGACAACAAAAGCAGCAAAATAGCAAAATTAACCGCTTTGTTGTTACCTTTTGAATTTAAAGTTGAATGCTAAGAAATACACTTTAAGGAAAAGAATGCACTGCTTGTAGTAGGTTCTTGTTAATTAGCTTCTTTGCTCTACAAAATAAATACAACTAAACAATGTTATTAAGAGCTCACTTATTTTATTCATCTTAAAAAAGAAAATTGCCTTGAAAAAATTTAACCATAACTAAATGGCGATATCTACTAATTAATAGCAATATTAGACATATAATAAGGTAAGGACATCAGCAAAATAAATTACTGTTAACTAAATAAACCAATAAAAACTCCTAGAAAAAATATGTTTAGCTGATACGTGCTTCCTAGTATTTTAAAATATTTCAAAATCTACCTTATTTCCTATTAACTAATTAATTTTTTAGACTTCACCACCTACCAAGCGAGAAACCGTTATAATATGAACCACAAAAGTTAACCCAAAGTTCGCTACCACCAAAAAAAAAAAAATTAGGGAGAAACCCGAATTTGTGTCACCAAATATTGTTGCACATTATTATGGCCATTTAAAATCTCATTTTTTGTATTGATTTGTGCTACCAAAGTTGATCGGAAGACAAAGGCTCTGGCTCTGGCTCTGGCTCTGTGGCGAGGAGGACCACCGACCGGAGAGCAAGTTCATGATCTCGGACAATCAAATAAAACAATAAAATAGCGCTGCCATTGTTCACAGATTTCCTGGTGAAATTTATCCTCTATATTATTGGCAGGTCGGGAGGAGTGGTGGTGCTGGTGGGGTGAAGTCCTCCACAAATTTTTTTCCCAACAAACGGCGGCATTCAAATTTGGGTCGTTCTGAGGCATTGAATTATGGTAGCTCATTAGGCGGGCGCCTTGTCATCGGCGGGGAAAACATGCCCTTTTACTTCAATCACGCCACACAGATCCCGAAATCCGGGAAAACCGAAAACCAAAACATTTAACATCCTACTACGATTGCAATGGCCATAAAAGGCAGAACCGGCCTGGGCTGAAGGATAGAACGGATCTCCCTCTGTCTCTGGTGCTCTGTGTCTCTTGGCAAAGCTAGAAATAATTTAGATCACGAGTTTGTTGTCGTATGCAAATTAATCAAATGTCGTCAGGTAATTCAATAATGTCAGGGCAGGCCAACGAAATCGATTACTTATCGCCCGGTTTAGTCAGACCAAACATTTTGAACTTTGGGTATTAATTACCGACCCGAAACCATCTTGATTTCCTTTCCTCATTTCCCCATTAAAAAATATAATATCAATATGCAGAGAGAGAGAAAGAGCTCCGAAATGCAGTTAACTGGGGAATACCCCTCACCCGGGGTGGTCGTCGCCTGTCCAGGAATCGGAGTCGCAGTCGGAACAGAATGGTATGCCCATGTCTGGTTCGGGTAATCCAAGACGGCATTTAACCAATTTAATATTATTATCTATGATCTGGTGGTGCAACACACAGACATCTTCTGGCCTGTAATCAGAGAACATTGGAACATGGGCACCGAGCACGGATGGCCTGGAGTTGGGGTTGGGGTTGGAGTAGTCGGGGTATCGGGAACCAGTCGCCGAAGCTATACTCCGCTGCTGCCCCGTTGACAAACGAAAATGAGTGAAATATTTTTCCAGCTCTTTCTAATTGGCGCTTGTAGCCGGGCTTGTCCGAGCGATCGCTGGCTGAAATCTGAAATCTACAGAGCTCTTATCTTACCAGAAATAAGCAGCAGAAGTCGGGGCATTCCATGGCTGTCAGTCTGCCAGGATTGCCAGAGCCCAGAACCAAACAGAACAAACAGAACGGCGACATTGATGCATGTTTATGTGACCGCAAATTGATTATCCAACTTGCAGCTCTCAGCTCTAAAGTCCCGACTGCCAACTCCCAGCTTGACAGCTTCCAGCCACAATTAACCGAAACCTAGTGTTGGGAAAAAGTGTGGCCTAAACTGAAAAATGTTTGTTATAGCTAAAATCTAAACTATCGGTTAGTTATGGTTTTTATAGAATTTTTAATTGATTTTTTTAACCGAAAACTTAGGGATATATGAAATGAAGTTTAATTTGCAAAGGAATTCAAAATGTAAACATATTGCTTGACCTTAAGATATTCTTAAAAATACTATAGAAATTTCGTTCACTTTAATTAATAACATAAGATAACCTCAACAAGCTTTAACCCAACCCAGTAAAACTATAAATTATGACAACAATCGATAATATCGATTGGCCTGCCAACACTATCGAATTTAGAACGAAATAGATTTCACAACTGCAATCTTCGACTTGCTTCCCCGCTGCTGTTCATAAATACAATTGTTGGCATTTTGATTAGACACTATGTAGTACAGTTTTGCTTTAATTAATTACTGTGCTGTGGCTTATCTTCAAATCAGAGCTCACCTTTGTTCTTCCGGTTAATTGATTTCTGGCCGCCCGCCGAGGCCATGTTCTCTCTCTCTCCTCCTATCGAGGTCGGTGGTTATCGTTCGCATTAAATCACATTTTTGCCGTAACTTTCAACAATTGCATTGCAAATGCCATTGTATTTTATTGGATTGCGGTTTTCGAACCGATCTGAAACATTAATTGATTTTTAAAGCCAACCTTGTGTGTCTGTGGGATGTGGAGGCGGGTTTGAATTAGCCGTTTCGAATAAATTCCATGCGAATATTTGTTATTGTGGCTGCCAGTCCTTCGCTCACACATCTCACAGCCGCACTCTGAATTATTCATTATAAATGGTTGATTTAAGTAATTTATAGAATTTGTGTCAGTATTTTTTGATTTAGGCTTTTAGATAAAAACAATGCAAACGTTGAAAAGGAATTTCACAAAACAAATTGGTTATTTTCTCTATTTTGGGCTGACTTTTTATTGGCAACCAAAAGACACCGACAAAAATTTGTGGGAGAAAATAATAAAGAGTTTGTATGATTTATAATTAATTTTATTGACTGGTTTGTAAATTATAGGTATAATAATTATAATTATAATAAAATAAAATATATTTATTGGCTGGATTGTAATTGTTGTATTTTATTTCTTCTTTGATACCAATCAAAAAGTAAAACAATAGTTTTTAATTGGTTCTTCCTTTAGTATTCCCATAACTAAATAAATACATTTTCTTTATGTGTAGGAAAATTCCCTTGAAATTAAAATGAATATGTAAAACTTTCAACAGTCGACAAGGAAATATTTTTGGTTAGAAATCAAAACTATTTTGAAGCATTTAACCATTTTAAGGTCAAGAAGAGAAAAAAAGAAAAAAAAATCCACCGATATGTTCAACTCTATTAAAGCCATTTTAATATGGCCATTTTTTTTATACACGTGGATCACTTGACGCACTTAATATTCAACTCGTAGATTTCTGGCCGTCGTTGCACTTTTTTTTCAAATTAATTGGCCTGTTGTGTGTGGGCTGGTCAACCGTATTCAGGACAAAGCCCCGAAACCAAAAGCAAACCAACAAAACTTTTCTGGCCAGAAGCACACTCTCTGATACACACACGCAACTGCTCCACTTAATTTCCAAAACTGACCGCACACTTGGCAATCTCAGTCCTGGCGAAATAAAAATCAGTTACGAATACACGGAATTTAAATTGAAGCTCAAATATTTGGACAGCCGGAGGAGTAAGAGGAAGAGCAGCAGAGCACACTCTCTCGGACGAAAGTAAAGTTGGAATGGAAACCGAGTTGCATTCAATTAAAAGAATTTTCGATTATACAAAGTGCGTTTTGTCAGCCAAATGCAGGCGATCCAGTGTCCAGTGTCCTGGTCGGATTGGGGGGCTTTGATTCCCCACCACACTCTGATTCCCAATCCTCCCCCGAGCTGAGAGGGGAGTACGGCTCCCGGAGGCAAAGGTAAATAAAAGTGGACATGTTAAACATTCTGTACATGACAACTAGCAAAGTTACAAAGACAGCCGTTCCGAGTGTAGGCCTCTGCTCCGGACTCAGGGACTTGACAATGCCCGGCTCCGAGTATAAGTGCTCGAATTCTAAAACAGTCAAGCGAAACCACAGAAAAATCAAACAAGGAATAAGAAACCGGAAAAAAATAGACGAAAACACAACAGCATTGGGGTCAGCAAAATAGAAATCTTGAATCGGAGAATTCCTGTCATTTCAAAAATTGATTAGAAGCTTTAGCAACATTCTGCTGAGCTGCATCTCATGCGAAAATCAGGAGATCCCGAGAGAGGAGGTTTGCTACCCAATGCACTCAACGAAATTTCTATAATATACTTGGTTGGAATTACACTTGGAATACACTTGTATTTTTGTTAATATTTCTTTCACCTATATCCTGGTTGGCTCCCTATGTCCAGCTTTTACTTTGTTTATCTTCATTAAGCCACCTCCTGGATCTTTATTTTTTTCCTGTGTGTGCTCCAAGACAGCAAAACAACAATGTCCCATGCCTTGGGCCCTCAAGGATATGCGGGAACAGAGGAGCCTGGAAAACCTTTAGTCACATCCATGTCCTGGCATTGCATGTTGCCAGTTGCCAGTTGCCGGTATCCAGCTATCAGTGTGCGAGCGAACGTGTTGCGGACAGCTCTGGCTCAAGTTGCAAGGATATTCCTGTTTGTCGATGGCCAGGCGGCAGGTTTTCAGTTTGTCTCTGCCACAGCTTTGTTGCTCAGTATCCATGGAAGGGAAACGAGGCACGGGACTGGGCAGGAGCAGGAGCAGGCAGTTGGCAGTAGGACTGACACAGGAACTGGGTCAATTCTTTTCGCCCGAGAGGCAAACGCAGGAAACGGCAGGACACGTAGTGCCAACTATCTGAAAATGACGCCAAATTACCAATGCAAAGTATCCTGGTACCATTTACCCAGTGCAAATATTCCAAAAACAGGGAAAAAAAAACCAACACATACTTGCAGAAAAAAGAAACAGAGTAACCAAGAAAATGAAAATTCAAACATTACCCCCGTTTCCTTCGCCGTTACCTGTTACCCCGGCTAAATTCGACGGAATTAGGTTCTCGTTTCGATGTGGCTCTATATATATCCTACGACTTCCCTTCCCTTCCTGGCTGACTGGCAGCTGCTGCTGGTTGCCACTTTGCAGGGTTTTGGCCAAAAGGAAATTTCCTTGACTCGAATTTGGCTCACATTGTCACAGTAGTCAGGCTTTTGGCCCGAACCGAATGGTCTTTTGCACAGGTGCTGGCGGCTTTTGAGTATGATGAAGTGTGTACTATATATGGCACGAATATAACGCAAACATTCAGCGGGATATTGAAAGACAATGTGTTTGTTTTCTTCCCTAGCTGCTGTTGCCGTGGATGATGGCAAATTGAATTGGTAACTGGTATATATCCCAGTTTTGTGGTGGCTGCAAAAATAATATCAATTTGGAGAGTGCAACTGTCCAGACAATGTGACTTAAATATGATTAACAGAAATAGCAGAGAAAATGTAATAATTTATATACATTAATAAAGAAATTTTCTGGTTTTATTTTATTTTAAATTGAAATAAAAAGGTTTAGAGGTTAATTAATAATAATACAAATAAAATAGACTAGATCTTTAATTAATTTAATTGGAAGGAATCCAAGTCAAAGTTTGTATAAAAAAGGGTTATCAATTACATTTATTATAAAACATAAAACCCTAAAAATCCCCGACCTTCTTGCAACAACTTCCACCACTCTATGGCAGTTGTCGCTTAATCTAAATGCTCCAGAACTTTGCGAACTTAACTGAATTGTTCATTTGTTTCTACACATTCTCAGTTTAATTAGACCGAATTAAAAGTGCACAAAGCGCACAATGAGCGTCAGAAACAAAGAGACACAAAAAGTTGGACCTACTATTGGGGGGAAAGCTCAGGTAAAGGTAACCTCTGGAGCAAGCCAGCCAAATGACTTAATCGCATT
The DNA here is from genome assembly GCA_018904815.1 of Drosophila ogumai. Classification (NCBI taxonomy): domain Eukaryota; kingdom Metazoa; phylum Arthropoda; class Insecta; order Diptera; family Drosophilidae; genus Drosophila; species Drosophila ogumai. The sequence continues at coordinate 16,719 of JAEIIJ010004231.1, forward strand.
TGCGCGACTTTGTTGCTCGTCTCCCCACCAACCTATCTCTTCTCACCCGCGTTCGCCATAAAAATGCAAATGAAAAGCGCCGGGGAAAAGCGGAGGGGAAGTACCGCGACAGAGAGGAGAAGAGAAGTGATGAAGTGCAAGAGTTACGCCATATCACGATGTTGTCTGTGTTTGGTTAATGCCACGGCTAATCCGCGTCCGTTACCTTAATCCCCTTCGAAACAATTTTGTTAACAAACGAACATCAAAGAAAATAAAATGTGCAATAAATTTAATTTCCACTGGCAGCGAAATAAAAATCACACTCCCCTGGATGAGCACAGGGAGTGTGATTTCCTTCCTCTACAGGCAGACGGAGGAGTGTCTGCTGAAATACTCGTAAGTAGAGCAGGGAACTGGAACTTGGACTGGGACTGGGACTGAGAAGAACCCGACTTGGTCCGCTGTTATCGCCAGGTTTTATCGACAAACTTCAGAGTTGCCGAATAAAAAGGGAAAAATTGTCAGTGAAGGAAGTTCTCGCGGGTCGCAGCTAGCAGCTTAAGCGGACTTGCGACTGCCGAGCAGCAGCGAGCTCAACACTTGATCAAAATGCCACAAAGCGATTTGCATATTTTAATTAAATTCGCGCTTTGCTCCCCGGAATAAAAAACGAAATTAAAAAGAGGAAAGCGCAACACGGTCGCCAAAAGAGCGATGCGATGAGGGGGTGCTTTGCCGCTGCTGCTGTCTTTGCTATTTTAAAAAATATGTAGAAAAAAGAGCGAGGGCACGAGCAACACATGTGACCACAAGCGTATTAAATTTGGTGCTCTCTCTCGAAAAAAGCAAAGCGAACACACACACACACACACACAAAAGCACAAATAAAAGACATGGCCGAAACTTGGCTGGAATGGCTTAAAATAAAAGCGCCCAACGAGGGGCAGCAGCAGCAGCAGCCATGTGTGTGGCCAAAGGTAGCCAACTAACAGAGTCACAAAGTGACTGCCAGTGGGAAAGGTCAGTACAGGGCACTGCGAGAAAAAAAATAAATATTTGCAGGCCGGCAAAAAGTAAATCCTCAACTAAAAATCAAAAGCCAAGCCTAGAAGCCAACAAAATAATATTATTTGGTCAGCGGATTAAAGAGTCACTGGAATAGAAAAATATATAATATTTACACAGTAAATAAGATTTTTAAAATATTTTTTACACCTTGCTAATGTAATAAAAATTATTAAAAAAAGTCAGCATTTTAATAACAATATTTTAGGAAGTCTTATAAATTTTAAACATTTTCCTGTGACATTTATCGTAAAGCAAAAACTTATCTAATTATCAATTAATTGGAAAAAATTATGATTTAAACTCTTTTGTGATATTTCCCATATTTTATTTATATAATTATATACCCTTTTAAATGCCTCAAAATTACTTTTCTCTCTATGTAAAAGCCGGCAAACCCTATCGCTGGTACACAAACGCTGCTGTTGCCGCTGATGTTACTTACCGCAACTTGGCCGCTTGCCGCTGTTGCAGCAGCAGCAGCAGCAGCACAGCAGCAACATGGCCAAAGCGCAGTGCAGCATAAAGTGTTAAATTGGATTAATCCAGAAGATTTACGCTGCGGGTGATATCAACATGGCAACGTAGCAACATGTAGCTGTTGCTGTTGCCACTGCCATCAGCCGGCAGGCAACACTTGAGCGGAGTCAGCAATTTTATTAAAACCGGACGCGTACTTCAACACCACCGGAAATGCAACAACAGTAAAGGCAACGTCGGCGGCGGCGGAAAGTGTGTCAATGTGTGTGTGCCTGTGTGTCTTGATGCTGCTGCTGCTGCCGCTGCTGCGGCTGGACGTCAACGACCATGCAAATTTTAATACAAAATTGGGATTAACAACGTTGCCAACAGTCGGGTCCCAGGCAAAGTTGTTCTGAGCTAGTTGCCGCAACAGCAATAGCTACATAAACACAAGGCGCAATAACAAGAGTCGGTAATAATGCCTTGACAGCAGCAGCATCAAGCTGCAACAACAGCAACAGCAACAACGGCAACATCAGCAGCAGCATCAGCATCTCTGCAAGCGCGTTGATTATCCCAATCAGCAACACTTTACCAGCGTAAATCTATTTAATTTGCCATTGGCCGATGCAATCGCATACACAGAAAGAAAAGTCGAGGTACATAGATAGGAATTTCGAAATATATATTAAATTTTAAGTAATTTAGTATCACATTTAATATTATTTATAACTAGTTTATACATTTTAAGAAGCCAAATTTAGTTTTAAAATTTCAGTAAAATAAATTCAGAAATTGCCGTTCTTCTACATCAAAAGTATTTAAAACTTTTGTGGAGTGCCCTTAAAATTCTCAAGTACCAATTTAGAGACTATCTTGTAATCATCAACAAATAATACTAAGAAGGTGCTTAGACAAGATTGAAACAATTAAATAATTATAGCCTGCTTTTTTGGTGCTTAACGTTTTCCCTTAATGAATACTTAAAAAAAAATCCCCAGGGTTATTATATTTTCTCTCAGTGGATTATACTCCCTGGCGATCCCTCGTAAACCACAAATCAGCTGTTTGGCCGCCGCTCTTGTTAAATGTAATTGAACCTGTTCTTAGAGTTTTGTTTTGTAATTTATTATTGGCGCATGAGTTGCAAGCCGAAAAGCGGGGAAAATAGCTCAAGTTGTTGGAAGCTTATGGCTTCACGATCGTCATCAGTCCGCTGGTAATAATGATGACGATAATGATGATGATGATGATGATAATGATTGAGCGGCTTGGCATGCGAAGATCGCGCGCTCTTTTAGCCAAGATCGTGCCTGACGCGTAATTGATTATTACGAAGCAACAGGCAACACCAGCAACATCGGCAGTAACAGGAAAATGCCAGCATAATGATGTATTAGTTAAACTTGGCCAACCAGTTCGCATTTCGGCCATGAAAAACGGTTTAGAATTAGAAGCCATGATTACATACCTCTCTTTTGCCGGGATGCGTTGAAATTGAAAAGAAGTGGGCATTATGTTGGCCAGTTGCCGTTGCTGTTGCTGTTGCCATGGCTGGCAAGTTGCTCCTCATGTTGCTCCTCTTGTGTTGCTGCTGCAGTTGTTGTTAGCTGTAGAAAATCCACTTTGGAGTGCACTTTTAACAGCTTTTGGAATGTTTCAGGAAGTGTGGTATGCGAATTAAGGCTTTGCAAATATGTTAAAGAGTTCAAGCTTAAAGCAGTTTTTGGTAAAGTTAAGCAACTAATTGGTAAACAAGCTAAAAAAATTAATTAAAAATTAGGGAAAAAATTTTCTATAAAACCTTTCGTTGTAACCCAGCTCGTTGTTTTCCTCCCTATAGCCAACAGTTGGGTCATACACAAAGTATTCGACGGCTTGCCGGCTCGTATCTAATGGCATTGGCCAAATTGACAGCACAAAAAGCTATGCAGGGCCGAAACAGCGCCGACAACGAGGGCCATAACTCATAAGCTGCTGCACATACTCGTACTCGTACCGAAAAATACCAAGGGTCTACTATATGTGCCGCCACTCGAAAAAAAAACTCCAATTTTAATTGCTCGACATTAAACGATCGACAACGACAACGACAGCGGCGGCGGCTCCGAGTTGGAACTTTGGAGCTCTACAATCCGCAGTCCCATAAAATATGCGCACGTTTCGTTTGTTTGCCGTTGGTTTGCATATGCCCCCATCCCAACCCGGGGAGCCCAGCTACATAGCTGGCAATATGCTCCTCGTATCGAAACTGAGACCAAGAGACCCGAGAGCCGAGACCCGAGACCGTGCCGGAGCAGACAGCATTTAGCGTACGATTTGGCGGCGCGAAAAAGATAAACTCATAAATTATGGCATTGAATGTCACTTCAGCCACCGAGCGCGAAACGCCGACAATAGCAACAGCGACAAACCCCCGGCTCCAAGCTCCCAACCCGAATCCGAATCCAAGTCCGAGTTCGATTCCGCAGCCAGGATGTGGCTGCATCCGAGCAAAAGCACACACCAGCACACCGGCACCAGGCACCGGCAACCGACACAGGCACCGGCATCGGCATCAGCACTGGCGATAATGAAGCCCATTTTAAAGTCACTACCATTCAATGCGATTTGATTTACAATCCCATTTCGATTATAATCGATGATGATGTGTGTGCGCGCTTCGGCCGAGCCATGAACTTGCATATAAATACCAATCTGTGTCTTTGCCTCTCAGCCTCAGACGGCTCAGGGAGCTGATAGGGGGGGAGCTGGAAGCTGGCTGCAGGGGAGAGCTGGGAATGCTAAGCAGAGCAGATCGGGTCGGCGGTCTCTAGCGGTTTTCCAAGGAAATCGAAAAGCTGCCGCGGATCCCAGAGATCCGGAGTTCAATCCAGTCTGCCCACAGGTCCAAGCCACAGACGTTGCACAGTGGGTGGATATTATATACTTAACAAAAATTTAAATAAGGAATATTTAAGACAAATCAGTGGGCTCAGATTTAAACTGTAGAAAAATATAAAAAGATTATAAATTAAGATAAGATTATTTTAGAAACTCC
>JAEIIJ010004234.1:0-38686 GCA_018904815.1 Drosophila ogumai
CGAACAAGTCTTTATTTTCGGGAGACGAGCAAGCTATGACAGAAAATCCCAGCGCTTCAAAAAGCCACTCGAAGCTAACTCCTGGATTCCCATTCTAATATCCCTAAGTGCTTTCAACTTTCAAATTGAAAAGTCAACAGAGAGCATTGCAAAATAGCAAAAGTTGAGCACACAAAGGGGGCTGTATAGCGCGACTTGAAATTACAAAAGATTAAAAAGCGAAATATAAATATTTATCTGCGGTGCTGGGTCGACTTTGACATGGCAGGAGGCAGGAATCGGCATGCAAAATAGTGCCGGGAGGCCAAAGGACGGGACAAAGGTGGCCTTTGTGACCGGCGGCCTGGACACTCTGAGCTCATGTAAATCCATTTTAATTAATTCGAGACAAAGGTTATATTCCCGGCATAGTAATGAAGCTGGAAAGCTAGCTGGCCAGGGACGAGGAGTCCCTAAACCCTTAGGTGCGGCCGGATTCAGTAAAGGATTTGCATTTCATTTCGAGTGGATGAATGAATCTGAATTGTCGCTGCTCCTGTCGCCCGGCTGGGGCTACAAATTAAAACTGTGCGATTAGAATAAATAGTAGACAGAGCAGAGAGTCAGGCTCGAGTCGCAACACGATCAAAAATGCCAAATTTTATTACAACGAATTGAAATGGCAAATGGGATTTGAATATTGATTGCAGCTTAGCCCCGTTGAAATCGGTCTATTTGCATATTGCTTTCGTCCCGACACGAAACTTTTCTAGCTTGCCAGACGAAGACGACATCGTCGACGACTTATCCTCTTCGCCCTTCAATGCTGCGCAAATCAGCTTACCGAAATTACAGGCCACTCGGGCGTATGCTTGATGTGCCAAGACCCCTCGGTCCTCTCTAGTTCTCCTTCTGTCTCAACATCTGTATGCCTTATCCTTTATGCCCGGGCCCTGCCTTTGCCAGCCCCAAAATCAGCACTTGCTTAACTACATTACGCTCGTTGCGCAAATAAAATAAAATTTCAGGCCCAGCAGTAACCGCTCTTTGCTAAAAATAACTCGAAGCTGGTATGGTCGACTGTAGTATACCTGGCACTTGTCCTATAAAAAGTATTGCATTCGTGTTGGGACAATACCACCAGCAGCAGATAATAGTCCTTAATAATAATTAGATTACATAAAATCTTATAAGCTTATAAGATGTACATGTGTGCATTTGTTTCGCTTATATCTAAACTAATATATAAACTAAATATACCCTTATTCTACACTCTTACTGGGTATAAAAATACTGCCAAGTCAGGCCCGTAAAGGTTTTTGGCACTGTGAAATTGCCTAAACCGATTGGACTTTTTCCTCCAGAGCCAGTGTGCAGCAATTTAGCCAGGCTCATAACAGTTGGGCTGGACCGGGCCATCATTTATGCCTTTGAGCGCATAATTGCCTTTAATTAAGGTGTATTGCCGACTCCTGGCCGAGAGGGCCCAAACAAAAATTCGATATCTGGTTGAAGGGTTGGGCGGTTTCGGGGCTTGCAAATTGCCAACTTCTGCTGCTACTGCTGCTGCTGCTGCTGCCGCTGCTGCATCGGCAAAATTTCATCCAATTCGGGGCAAGTGTCTTTGAGCTGTCATTAAACGCCAATCTGCAAATTGACAGTCTAGTTATCCGCAATGAGCTGCAGCAGAGTCCTGGCTCCCGTCCAAAAAGGACGTTGGCAGGGCACACGTAGTTTCCCTCAATTTACCTCGCCCTATAGCGGTACCTTAAATATTCAACGATTAAGACTCAAAGGAAAGTTGAATTTATTATTCGTCTCGAACATTTATTCACTGAAATTTTGATGCACATTTTAAATTAATTCGCTGCAGCTTAAATTTTGCCAAGACAGCTACGCCGTGTGCATATGTAAACGCTTGTCCCGGGGCTAAACACGAGCAGGATAATCAAACACACACATATGTATATGCACACACATAAAGCAAAAAGGAACTTTGTTTGTTAATTAAGAGCCAGAAACAAAGTCATAAAGAAGACAGCAAGCAACATCACAAGTGGCACAAGGTGGAGGAACGACAGCAAAGCACAAACAAAAGGCCACGCAGCAATTTTTTAAAATGTAGTAACCGAAGGACTATACACCCTTGTATTGCATCAAGAATATATCAACATATCATTTTTTTATTTCTTAAAAAATAAATAAATATCTATCGAAAGTTTATTATTTATTTATTATTTAATTATAAATTTAAGAGTACAAATAAATACTCCTTTCAAAGTTGTTTAATAATTTAAATAAGAAATTAAATTAGTTATTAATCCGATACCACAAATTTAACTTACCAATATATAGAGTATAAAAGTAAAGGTATGGAAATCAAAGCTGTATATTCTGCATGCAAGAATGTCTGATATTCTTGAATATGCAAACACAAAAAAACCTGGCAAAGAGAAAAAAATTGTTTCCTTTCCCTTTAGACCCTTGTTAAATGCTTTCCTTGTTTTGCTTATTTATTCATAATTTTTTTCAACAAAATTCAAGTTTCCAGTGATATGTGCTTTACCCAAGCCCTTGGTTTTCGCATCGAATGTCACGTTATAATGAGGAAATTCGATTTCATTGTCACGCATTTCCAACTGCAGTGCATACGCAACGCAATCGCAAAAATTACACATACGCCCCGTGTGCGGCAAACGTGTCTGGGAATCCATTCTGGAGCACATCACTTAAAGTAAAACCGGGGGCTGGCACACGGCAGAATTTATTAATGTATGCGGAGCGCGTTTTCCCTGACCAGTCGAGCGCAGAGCGGGCCCTGATGGTTTCTGGACATGGACTTGTACCCGCGAGCTGAGTGTACAATTATGGCTGTGCGTGTGTTCGTATTTGCGGTTGTCAAAGGCGGAATTTATTTCCAGAAAGCACTGTGTGTCAGATACACATTGGCTGTACAACCTAAGAAATAAAGAGAAGAAATTTTCAATCAGTTTCATAAACAGAAAGCTTCAATATAATTAAATAATACATTTTAAATTAAAAGTGTTTCAAATATTAGCTCAAGATATAGCTCGAAATATATTAATATTGATTCCCTTTCAAGTTCCCCAATCCTTATACTAAATAGCTTATGATGTTGACCTACTAAAATTCGGTTGAAAATCTCACTTAGGTCCCAACTGTATAAAGCCAAGAGCGCTAATCTCATTTTGAAGCTATTTCATAAAGAGACTTCGACCAACATGAAAGACCAAACTGCCTGACAAAGAGCGAAGCGAAAAAATTCCACTTTCAGCACTGTGCAACATCCGCAAAAATATCCCCATCCCCAGCTCTTGCAGCAACATCTTCCACAAAAGAAGGCATCAGCGGCAGCAACAGCAGCAGCAAATGCATATGCAAATTCGATTTTTTTAGCAAAAGCCGCACATATTTGCATGCCTTCGTCGAGTGAGGGAAGATGAGACCCCTCGACCCGACCGACACTGGCGGTATTCCGGCAGTATTCTCCACCGAGTTGGCCAGTAAACAGCTTCTTTATCTAAACCCGTTCTCAGTGCCTGTTTCGTTCGGGTGCAATTTTCGGTTTTAAGTAGAGCGGAAAATTAAAAACAAATTTGCCACAAATTTCATGTTTTCACTTTACTCCTGTTATGCCATTCTCTTCGTTCTCTGTACTCCTGGACTAGTTTTTTTAGAGCTCTTTATTTGGTGCTTTTCACCTGCAAATTGGATTTCTTTTAGGTTGACTTTTAAAACGATTGTTGATGGGACACATAAGTTGTAGTAAATACATAGGGATTGGGTATATCCTTTATTATGTATAAAGCTATTACATACATGTTATGCTTCTAAAGAACTTAAATATCTCATTTTATTTACTTCAGAAATTAAGAACATCATAGCGTGGTCGATCAAACTCAGCCTTGATGTCTTTCCAGCATGCTATTGAGCCTGTTTCCTCCACAGATGACTCCATTCCCATCATTTCCATTGATTCCTTATCCTCGTCATAACTTAAAGCCAACATTTCATAAATACAATGCCAGGCTGCCTGCGATGCCATTCGGAGTGTTCGTGCCTGGGGCAGGTTACCTTTAAATGGAATCGACTCGGTAGCACGCTCCCTTCATTGCGCATTCATACAAGGACATTTAAAGCAATTACGCCCCCGAGTATTATTCAACTGCAACTTGCTGACGATGGCTAAGGCACTGGCAGTGGCAGTGGCAGAAAACAAAAGTGACTAGAGCTCCGCTTTCAGCTCCAGCTCCAGCTACAGCTTCAGTTTCATTCGAGTTCCATTTGCAGACTGGGGGACTGAGTCAGCAGATCGAAAGTCGGGCATGCCGCAGAGGCACCAGAGCAGAAACAACCCAGAGCAGCAGGGATAGTCGATTGTAGATGGCATAGGAAGGGTGGCTCCCAGAGACAATAACATTTAAATGATTTTAATGGCAGCTGTTCGATTTTATTGACTTACGCCCGTCGAGGACTCGTCTTCTGTTTGGCCTGTTCGGGCTGTGCGGGCCCCATTGTGTGGAATGTTATTTGCTAACCGAGAGTAATCAGTGGCCTGGGCTCGAGGTGGTCTCATAATCATAAAAATTATTGTTACTAGCGGCGAAATCTATGTCACTGGGCCGGCTCCTTCAACCGAGTGGCCGCCGGTGGCAGTTGAAATGCGCAGCCAAGCGAAAGTTGCTCGAGTGAGAATGCAATGAAAATATCCGAGAGTCAAGCGAAATGCTTGCGGCGCACCAAGATAATCAAGATTTCGCTGCAGCACAATGTTGTCTCTAGGTTTTCTTTTTTCTTTACTGATTTTCCTTCCAGCTCAAATATTTACCCGTACATGCGGCGTTGTGGAAGGCACTTTGGCCCGCCTTTGCCAGCCAAAGTCCTTTTTTCATAATCGATATATAAAGGAGCGGGCGATGGAGCAGAGAGATATTAAATCTGGACTATGCTTTTATTTTCATATTTCCGCCGACCAGAAACACACATTTCCATCTGTCAAAGAGTATTTGCTGTTCCCTTTTATTGTCCCAAAAAGCAAACATTGATTAAATTATGAGCCCAGTGAGCACACAGCGCAGTTTAAAAACCAACAGTTTTTATAGCGGCTCAGTTTTTTTCCGCTGGTACCCAATTGGCAATCCAGCGAGTTTGATTTAAATAAATAAAAATATTTTCGCAAATAAATGGTGTTTTTCACAAATGGACCAGACCGTTGAAATCAAATAGGATCTATGGGGGACCGTGGAAAAAATTGTGTGCCACAAAAATTCGAATGCCAATGGCTATCATTACCTTGTGTGCTCAAAGTAAACATAGTGGCTACAAAAAAAAATATCATTATTTTATGATGGGCAAATGTGGTGTGAAAGGGATTGGGTCTGAAAGGCAGCTGAAGCCAAGCATAAATACTAGATACATGACAATCAATAATAATGAAAGGGAATAATCGGGTTACCTGCATGGTAACCAAATATCTTTGAAAAGTCTGGTTGATATTTCGAAAGAGACATTTGGTTCTGCAACGTCAAAAACAATGGGTTTCTCTTCTAAATACATAGATTCTGCCTTTTGCAGGATACGTAATAAATATCTCACTTTTGTGTGCTCATTGTTCTCTAATATCCTGAAGCCTTTCAGCACACACGATTGGCAGCCGGGATAATTAATCTCAGCCGGCAGACCGCTTTTCTGGTGCTGTCATTCAGCTGGTTATATATAAAACGCTCATCGTAATTTCACAGTCAATTTAAAATTAATACGCGCCCGTCACCCTACCGCCTGCCGCCTGTCGCCTTGTAAGACCCGACAAACGTCTTTGCAAATGCAAATTGCATTTTGTCATAATCCCAAATGCAGCTGCACAGGAGGCGGTGGCGAAGGAGGAGGAGGAGGAGGGCTGCGGCAAGGACTGGATTCTGGATTCTGGGCCAGAAGCTTTGGCAGGATAACAGGCGGAGTGGCAGGCTGACGGCAGGGATGTCGGGGCTCACATAGGTGCAAACAACTTTCAGCTGGGATAACTGTCTTGGGCCAGATCCTTGGAGGTGTGCTAGTGTGCGACTGTGCGTGTGTTTGCCCAGTGTCTCTGTGCAATGTAGTGTGCGAAACCTCAGCTGCGTGTCAAAAGCTGCTAGGCAAAAAGGCTGGCAACAGGGTTCTGGAATCTGGGAACAGGGTGCTGGCGCTGGGTACTGCGTACTGGGTTCTGGGATCTGGTATCTGGGATCTGGGTTTGGGGGAATGACTTTGTTTGCAGTTGAGTTTAATTAAAAACGGATCTAACATTGAGGCTCAGGCTGAGCTCGAGCCTCACATGGCAGGCTTGTTTGCAAGTTTAATTGAAGCGCAGCGAAGGCTTGCGAACTTGACATCACTACAAATTTTCGGCATATAGCAGAGAAGTTGGCCCGGAAATACGAGGCAACGAAAATTAATTTTATTCAACTTTTCCGGGGCGCATAATTAGTTGGGGGAATTTGTAAAGCAGTACTTTTCGAAATATTCACAATACAGAAGCAATTTTCATTAACAAAATCCAGGCAAATATATATATTTTCCATGCTTTTTTCCGCTAAAAGCATTTTGTTCCTTCGCACTCCGCACGCATGCTTTTAAGCTTATTTACAAATGGCTCGTGATTACTGGGAAACTGCATGAAAATAAATTAAAATCCGCGCAGCTGTTTACCTTTTTGGCAAGTGTAAAGCCATGAAAAGGAAGGCGGGGATGATGGTAAATAAGTCACATTGATTGAGATTTCGTAATTGCATGAAATGTGTTTTCATTACTGAATTTCTCGATTGACACTGCGGTTGTAATTGCCACCCAGAGCTCACAATATTTTGGCTCTTTTCCCATCTGCTCTTTATTTTAATGAAAATTGAGATTTTTTCGTAGGAATCTTTTTTATTAAAATTTTCGTTGTGCCTAAGGGGATTCTGAAAATTGGGTAAACTGTTTAATTACAATATTTTCAAAGATATTAACTGTTATACATTATAAATACAACGTAAGTAAATTACATAAAATAAGATTAATTAAAAAAATAAAAGTGACACAAACTGTATAAATGCTGGGACGAATTACATATTAACGTGTTTTAAGTAATATTTGGAGAAACATTTGGATATTTACTATTTTATGCCATTTAAAATTCAAAATCTTGAATAATCTTGACCAACTTTTTTAGACGCTTTTTAGGTCTGGCTATAACTCAAATAAGAAGTTTAAGTTCCTTCTTTAAATCTTCTTTCTAGTCTCCGCTCATGACTGTGACCCCCCAAAATCAAACACATTTAACAAGTCATTTAAAACTGGGCTGACCGCCCACTTAAGCTATCAATCCCAGGCCGCCGGGGCAAGGAACTCCTTATTCGGAAATGTCCCCAGACGAATCCCCTCTTAGATGGCAGGACTCCAGCTGCAGCTTCAACTGCAACCAGCAAAGCCGGCTAGCAAACACTTTGGCAATTTGACTTTCGGTCAGCAGTGTCAACAGCATAGCACTTTCCCCCAAAAATCGCACACAGGAACTGATCTGAGAGGGGGACTTAAGGACCGGGCACATTCATTAATTTTCGCCACAAATTTTTGCAATTAAAGTTTGCTGTTTGTTTATCTATTTCGACTGGCATGAAAATCAAGCGCCACGAACACGAAGTCAATAAAACTTTTGGCGCTACTTAATGCGAATTTATAGTGTAAACATAAACACACATAGACGGCGGACGAGTCCGTAGTCCTTGCCTCTGTTGACAAAAACGACAAAATTGTGTTACCAACAATTGCATAACAATCATTTCAAGTTTTCCTGCAAAATTGTAAAAAAAAAAGTTTTTATTGTTATTATGAAAACTACAACAGCAGCGGCAGAAGCTTTGACTTTGTGTGTGGGTGGCGAGGGGTTTTTGGGTTTTTGCGGTATAAATATGTATAAATATATACACTGTGAAACAAATGAAAGGATTTCATTTGCATTAAATAATGTTAATTTATATTTTAAACTAGAAAATAAATGCGAGGCAGGAATGATTTCCTAGTAATACAATATGTCCTGCCAGCTTAGACTTATTGTTGTCTTGAAAAATATTCAATTTGTTCTTATACTTTTTTCTCCTGGTGTATGTATGTGTATCTGTGTATTTAAATGGCCGCACATCCTTTTGCCGGCGCTCATTTTGGCACCCCGAGAATCCAGAGACCAGAAACCAGAACCCAGAACCGAAAACCAACGGCGGACAAGCATTCGCATAACTATGCAAAATTGTTGTCATTGTCTTTCGCTTTGTTTTGTTTAGCTTTTGATTTTGCCGCCGCTTGTCAGGGTCTCTCTCTGTGTATGTGAGTATCTGTGTGTGCATATGACTTTGCTTGGAGGTCGACGGTTTTCGGGCATCTGAGGTTCCGGGGGAGTGCGTCAATTGCGGTCCGTTTTGCGGTTTCCGTTTGTTACTTGCAATTCCGCTTGCCTTTTTGCCCATTGCCATTTTCCATAGCGGATGCGGATGTCTGCCATTCAGCGCGACAACTTGGCCGACGGCTCCTTGCAACTTTTGCAACTTTTCCACTCCGCCCCTGCCACCCGCAGCGACTGCTGATGATTTTTTAATTGCATATGCTTTTTGGGTCCAGTTGCGAAGCGAGTCCTTCGCCGTCCTGCGCTTTTGTGCGCTTCATTAACGCAGAGCTCATCATTAAATGCCAATTGACAGCGGACACTGGTCGACAAAGCAGGGACTCACCAAGGGTGGATTAAGGACATGCTCATTAACATTATAGCAGAATTTATTGAAATGACAAGGAGATATGTTGAAGGGAATTGAATTCGGAACAATATTGGTAAGCATTTCTTGAAAATATTAAGTAACATATTTATTTGTCAAAAAAATAATCATTTTATTTCCCAAAATTATCATAATGAGGGATTACAGCCACAATTTAAAATATATTAAAAATATTAAATGATACTAAATGTAACAAACGTCTTACACAAACTTAATTTCATATTCTTTCATTTCAAATATTTATTAATTTGCTTTCGAATATTTTATTTTAAAAGCTAACTCCTTTTACAAGGGTATTTGTATTTGCGTAGTGTATTTATTTATATATATTTAAATATATTTATTTATATTTAAAATTAAATCATTACGTAATTGAATATAATCCCAAAATAGCTCTTGTGACATCCCATTTTTGAGCTCGTTGTGGCATTAACTCCGCTTCCCAAACTGTGTGCTATAGTGCACATTATCAACAGAGTTTACGTGCTATTTAGCACGTGCCCATATGGCCTCTGGCTGATTCTCGATTTGCTTCTGCTTTTGGTTGCTATGCCGCTTGTGCCGCTGCTGCTGTCGATATCCATAATGTTAATGAAGATGCGGCTGACGAGGCTGATGGGGTGATGAGAGCGATGATTGCGATATTTGGGGCTCGCCGAAGGGGCCGCCACGGTTCGCTGCACTCTGTGGCAATCGAAATTGCGTATTTCGGACGATCTCGGGCTTAATTATGTGCCGGCCTCTGAATATGCAATGCCAAGTTTTTGCATTGCCCCTTCTCCCGTCATCGAAGCAGCTGACTCCGATATGGAGGGGATCGGAATCCAATGGAGGTCAGATTTGGGGGTGAGTCGTGTGTGGGCTGGCTGGTAGGTAGCATTATGGGAGCAGCTGGCGTTCATTGGTGGTGCGAATTATGCATGCGCCTCAAGCAGTCCAGCCAGTCTGACCACACTCGGAAAATAATATCTGTTCAAAACTACAAAATAATTCACAGAAGAAGGAAACAAAATGTGACTTGCAAGCGAGATTGGTCTTATATTAAAATATTTCCTAAAAAATAATACTACTTCCGGCCATCAAAAACTAAGTTTTTTAAGAATAGTCAAAGAGTCTATTTGATTTTGTCAAATATTTATGTTTATAATATTAAATTTATATCTTAATGTAAACTAAAAGTAATCTTGACCTCATTCCTTTATGAGGTTTTCTGTAGCATACAAACATTAAGGTAATTTTCTCAAGTGTAATAACCAAGTCAGTCAGTTATTGGCATGGCTGATTGGCCAACCGGTCGGCTACGCAATGCCTTCTGTTGCCAAAGTCATAGTCGTGGCTGTTTAGCGTAATTGAATTACCAATTTTCCGTTCACGGACTTTAATTTATGGTTATTAATGCGAGGCGGGGCCACACCGCCCTCCTTCAAGTCGTTGACTTCCTTCTGCCAGTGCCGCTGCTCGATCCTGATACTGCAGGAACTTTATCTGGCTACAAAGAAAAGTTAAAGAATTTGTATATCCAGAGGGGAGAAAGCTGAAAATATGTGCAAAAAGTTGAGAAAACTCGACTGCAAGGCAGGTAAAGGAGGGGCAGGCAAAAACGAAATGCGAATGCGAATGCAATCCAAACTTCAAATAACAACAGGAAAAATGCTTGGGGAAAGCAAAACTCAGCACAAAGAGGTGACTCCGGCGAGTAAAGAGCAAAAAGCAGCCGCAAAAATATTTATAGAAATTCGAAACAGCAAAAAACGCAGGCAAAGGAAAGAAATTGAAAGCTCAAAATGCACACAAGCGTGAAGAGCAATAAAAAGAAAGCTGAGGCAAATACTTTTCCGAGGAATGTGAAGAAGTTTGAATACCCTATGCGAAGGGAAAGTGAAACCGAGCTGCAGTGTATTTACAGGGAAAAGGATAGTTTCTGAAAAGCAAGAAAATGCTGAATTAATTGAAAGTCTTGAGGATTTCCACGAACAGCCAAGTACTTCCTTCCTGGGAACTGTTTGTGCCTAACTGATGCCTAACTGATTTCCACGACTAATGAAATCTATTGCTGGCGAACCGTTCACAAATTTCCAAGAACCCTTTCGCTTTCGCCAAAGTCGAGCTGAACAAAGTCAATGGCAGGCTTTTGTGGCGGCAACCCTAATGGATTTCTTGGCATAATTAACCCAAACTGCCCCCAATCCCGCCGACTACAGCAAGGTCAGCGGACGGTCGGGCATGGAAGGGCTAGGGAGTGGGACAGGAGTCGAAAAAGTGTTGATGGTTTTCGGCAAATGCCAAAGGCAGTGCCAAAAAATATATATTTAAGCCAAGTCATGCGTGGCAATTTCCAGCTGCCCCTACAAACAATGCGTACAGTATTGGGTTCAATCCTGGCAGGAATGGAAGGAAATCCGATTCAGACTCGGACTCAATGACATTTCTCGTGCGTGGCAATTTATGTGGATCCGGGTTTAAGATATAATTTGCGCCAGGCGAAACTTTAAACTATTCGCAGTTGCGGCGAAAGTTGTTGTCGCACATAAATCATTTCCCCGAAGCATTTATGTTATTTATACAATTTTTGCTTATAACATTTCGGAGCTCGGAAATCGCCGGGGAAATGTCGTAATAGTGCCGGCTGCTCCCATGGAAAATCCATAAAGTGCCCGGCCACTCGTATCTGTTTCAATTTGCATATCTTTGATTCGCCAGCTATTGTTGTGGGCCCACGCAGCTCCTCTACGTCAACTCAGTTTGGTTGTTTCTGCTGTCAGCGCAACTCTCCAAGGACACACAACACAATGCCACAAAATCTGCCACGCCTTCTGCTCCTTTTCGGTCCTCGAGGTCCTTGTGTTCTCTGGATTCTGCGGGCTCACGCTCAGGGCTTAGGACTCTGGGCTCGGGGCTCAAGGCTCTAGGCTTTGCAGCCAATATCCCCACTAATACGGGGAAACCATTTCATTTTACGTTTGACTAATAGAAAGGATTCATTATGAATTATACATATGCGCTCTGTGTGTGCGTCCTAAGCCCATCCCATAAGCACGACCAGGCCCTAGCATGCGTGTCCTGGATAAATTTGCTTTCGCCGAACGTGTCCCCGCTGGCGTTGTGGTAATTTTTTAGCACTGGTCATGGCCCAGGTCCCTGGCTGGCAGTTTGCTGTGGTTAATTTTCAGCGGAGATTTGTTCGGGCCTCCTCCGGCTTGATTAGAATTGATGAAGTTGATGTGGCCGAGTGTCAAGGGTTGGGTCGCTGTCCCCGACCCGCTCTCGATTTTCTCGCCCTGCTTTTATTATTTACGACTCTGGCAACCGGGCTGATTGCATGATGAGTGCTGTGACACATTAGGTACTTTGCGGGGGTTAGATTTCTATTCTAAATATGCCACACTTGTGGGAGAAGGGAAAAATATAGGAAAATATATATAGAATAAATTAGGAGACTTCTAGTGGGTATATGGAAAATTAAATAGTTAAATTAGAAGGGGAAGTGTTTCAACATGGTCTCATCTGAGATTCTTTTTTATATGGTTTTAGTTTTTCTTACCTATAAACTAATGAGAGTGGTGCCAGCAACCTTACCTTAAGTGAATTCAAAATAACTTCCGAGATTAATTCCCAAAATTAATTCGCTCCTTTGAATATTCCGCTTTATTAAGCTGGGCCATTTATTTCTTTGACCACGGCCCAGAAACCCCAACCACTTGGCACATAAATAACTGGAAGACAAGGCACTCGAGTGTGTGCACACACCACACACACACACACACACAAAGATTCAGAGAGAGAGAGCCAAGAATGCAAAACTATTTTTGATATTAATTGTCGAGGCGACAAAGTTTCGGTTGCGAGAGACCCCAAAAGCAAATGGGCGGCCATTAATTTCCGGTCAAGTGGCTGATAGACAATCATAATTATTTATTTAGCACACATCAAATTGACCAAATGCACACGTGGTTGTGGTGGTGTTTGCGGGGTGGACCGGGGGTAATCAGGGTGTACAGGGTGCAGGACCCTCGCAGACGGCCGGGTTAGTTGTGCGGTTTGCCAAGGTGTTGAAATGTTTACTTTGTTCGAGGCCGGCAACTACTGCGACTCGGAGTTAATGATGCATAACACTTGCGGTTTTCAAAGGCGTCGGTGGGATATGAGTGTGGAATGTGTGTGTGTGTGCCTCCGATTTATAGACCATAATTGCAACAATTTTGAGCCCCTGCAATTCTCCGACGCTTTGATGATCGCACACGCACTTAACATTTTGATTTATCCAGTAAATGCACTCTAAAAAGGGAGGCGGCAGCAGGTGGGCGAGGTACCAAGGACGAAGGCAGGCGGTAACTGCCGTGGCCGCAGGATGCCGAGCGATTTTAATGACATGCTGGCAGGCATCCAATCTATATGTTAAAACAAAGAGCAAGGCTAAAAGGAACCTTCAATTTGCGCAATAGCTTGGAAATAATTTATAACAGTTTTGCAATGGCAGCCTGCGCACGGAGAAAGCTAAAGGAAATGTGATCAAAGGGAAGGGGAAAGGGGGGAAAATGGGAGAAATCACAGCTAAAGACATTCAGTTCCTTATCACGGTTCCACATATGTGTATAGTATAAGGTCGAAGTGGTCTGCGAGATTTATATCAAGCTGCGCAATTTATGTTTACTAGATTTAAATGCACAGTATAAATTATTACTTGTAGGTTAAAGCTTAAGTTTATAATGAACTACAAGCAAAAAAAAGAGAAATCTATTCATTACTCAAGGATATTTGTGGTGCAACATCATCTAAGGATGTTTATCGTTCCACATACAAAAGAACTATCAAGTAATAAAAGCCTTATAACCCTTTAACTTTACTTAAAACACTTTTTACTTACCAGGAACATATTGATTTTAGTAATATCTTTATAATTAATTTTGTAAATACAATTTAATTCAGAAAATCAGTGCCTCTTCTACCAATAAACTTATTTTCATTGAAGGTTATCCACTGCGTTCTGGTCAAGAGTCCTATTTGGCAACCAACAAGTTTGGGTGCACTTAAAAAATATGCTTAAGCCTAGCCGCTGGCGCTCATTAAATGCGATTTAATTTCTTTTGCGCGGCCTGTCCCCAATATATCATGTCAGCAATCAAGTCGCAAAAAGAAGGGAATCCGCTGACAGTTTGCATTCTGGGACCGAGCCCCTCGTCCATCCCTCGGGCCTGGTAATTTCATGCTTGGCAACATTTCGCCAGCTCTTTGCGCCACTCCTCGCCGCCGCGTCACGAGCTTACCATTGCCATCGGTCAGTGGGAGACAAATTAAAAAGTTTTACGCATTTGACCCGCCATGGAAGTGCTGGGGCATTATTAAAACTTTTATAATTTATCAAATATTCTAGGCTATTCTTGGACGCGACGACAATTGTTTGCTGGACACACGACTGACACATCGCTGGACAGACAAGGAGTCGCCTGTCGGTCATTGTGATTGGCAATTGGTGGGAAATAAGGAAAATGAAGGGAGTCCTGCCAATCGATAGGGAAATTATAAGTACACGCTTCGGCAGTTCATTTTTTATGCATAAACAGTGGCGTAGCAGCTGGGCCCCATCTCCGTTCCTATCGGCATTGCCATCGCTAGGTTACCTGCCACTCGCCGGCCCATCAATCTTGGTCTATGATAACACTCGGGCAGGTAGCTCGTAAATCTCGGCGCTATCTGGCAGTTTCTTGGCCCACCTAGTTTTTGTCCTGCGCGGTTCGTTCCTATTTGCGTAGCTGTCAGCCCACACATGTGACCGTGAGTGAGCGATGAAGAGACGGAACGGAGCGGAGACGGTTCCAGGAGTGGCTTCAAATCAATTCCGGAAGGCGGTGACGTCGGCTCACAAGTTACCCCTCGATGAAAGTTCGTCTTCCTCGTGGCTTCTTCGATCAAAATATTCATAGTCCAAGCTGGTTACATATTCATATTAGCAGGCAACAATGTGGCACTTCATCAGGCTAAGCTACACTAGTGAAAATGTTAATTTTCTGATGGGAAAATATTCATTTCTAAGGAGAATTGGCTATGCTTATGGACTTACTATAAAAAGATTGGTTAGAACAAATATTAAAACATTCCAGCCAAGAGGAATTGATTTGTTGGGTTTTATTTAATATAAATATATTTTATCGCATTGTTCCCAGTGTAATTTCACATTATCTCAACATGGAACACTCGCCGTATTTGCCGGCGAGTGCACTTCTGGTTAGGGGCTTAGCACGCATCGAAGCCTTTCATTATTGGTAATCACACAGCGCCATGTGCCACCGATCAAAAGCAGCTGCGGTTTCTCCGGCCAACCTCCGGCATTATTAATCAATGGCTAGTTTGGGTCAAAAGGTGCAATAGACAGTCTCTCGCTCTTCCACTGACTTGCCTTGCAGAGCAAATTCTGGTAATAGGGGTGCCTGTACGCTTGACCGCTGCATTGTTGGCAACGAGGCGTGTACGCAATACGTATACGTAATGTGCGGAGTCCTGAGGATAAGTTGGTTCAAAGGTGTGGGCGTGGGCACTGATTCGCTTGGACCGGACTCTCACGCCAGCAAATAGACACACGAAATGAGCTCACAGCGCATTATTAAGTTGCTCGCAATTAAAATTACGCGCGTAATCAGAGCGAAAAAAAGATAAATTCGCGTGATAAATATATTTTTACGCTCTGGTTGCTGCGGACCAACGGGGGGGTGGGGTTAGGTACTACGGCGTAATCAGGCTGCCGCACTGGGGGCTAATTAATTTCGCCACTTTACTCCGTTACGGGATCTCCAGGGAGGAGCTTTGGCTTAGCAGCCAGCTCCCTGTTTCAGTTCAAAATTCCTTTTCTTTTTTTCCCACCAGTTTCCATTTTCCGCTTTACATTCGGTCTGTGTTTTCTTGTTTGCCACAGCTACACGCTTTATATTCTGTCTGGCGCAGTGAAGGGTGTATCGGACTGACAGCCAGGCGGAGAAAATAAGCGGCCTTTGAGCGGGGAGCACTATTGCTCTGGGCGGGAAATTCAGGTAGAATTTTTAATTGCTGCTGTCCGAAGAGCTCATTTTGATTGGATACTGGCAATTATTTCTCTTCATTATTATTCCTTAAGTCTGTATTAATTAGGGGAGCTGCAAATACTTCTAATTTGCAGTTATTATTTATAGGTAATACTAAAATATAGATGCATATATTATTTCAAATTCCTTGAGTGGTACACAAATAAATACCTAACTAAACTATGACTTAAAATTTATTTTAGGGTTATTATTTTGTTTATAGCGCATCGTCAAGTTGATTCGATACTTTCCAAAGATTAATTCTTATTTAATTTTCCAAGCCTTTCTATGTATTTATATTTTTTTGCCGAGTAAATTAATCGGGCTTATGTAGATGCTGCTGCCACAGCAACTTATCTCCAATAAACTAAAGTGCAACGAAAGTTTAAATTAACATTTTCAACGTGCATACTTAACTTGCTTAGCACACGGTCCGAGCCATAAAAATGGCAAAAGACAAAGAACTTGGTAGCAAGAATCTGACTGGCCTCAATGCGTACGCATAAAAGTTTTTTTTCGGCGAAAAGTATCCGAATTTCAGGCTCGACGTCTTCCTGATAAAGAAAATTTATGCACAAGAAGAAATTTTGTTAAAATTTACAATATTAAGATGACTTCTTTAATTTTTAAAATATGATCTTTAATCCATAAGTGTAAGCTTTCATCTAACTTGAGGGTCTCCCAACGCTTATTTTAATAGAATATCGAAGTATCAAATTTTTTTTTGTGTAGGGGAAGGTTCAGATAAATGAAGCCTGGAAGAAAAACTGGAAAAGTGTCAGCGGGCAAACTACAAGTTTGAGCACAAAGAGTAGTAGGCGAAGAAAACGAAGTTTTTCTGCAACGGAGGGTTGAATAGGGGAAGGGCGGGGGCACTATAAAGTTGCCCTTAGCCCGGGGACCGATGGTTGTTGGCCAACTGGCGACACTCTCCAGCAGCATGCAAAGCGAGGCCCGGGCGAAGTTGGCAAACAACATTAGTTGATGGCCCAAATGGGCCAACATGGCGCTCGTGGCAGTCAATAATAAGCAGGCGACATGTTGGCCAGAGCACACTTTTGGCCATCTCCGAATAAGAAGGGAGCAGAGGCCTTCAGCTGGAGCGGAGAAGGATGAAGACTTCTCAACAAGTTTAAAGTTCCCTGTCGAATTTCTACTGCTCTTATTTTTTCCCCCTCCCCAACAGAAAAGGTACAAGGTTGCAACTGGCCGACAATTTATGTAGATTCGTGCAACATTTAAAACACAGAAGTAGCAGAAGGATGCAAAAGTTCAATTCATCGGAAACAGCATTATAAATAATTTATTTATAATTCGATGAATTTATTATTTATTTATTCGATCTGAAAAAGTTTTCACCTGAGAAAATCCAATATACATCTACCTTTAATTCCTCAATCTACGTTACTGTCCGGGCCAATTATAAAGGTCAAGCCCGGCACACTGTTGAGATGATAAAAATTCACGTAATTAATGAGTGACACTGATGACCGACCAACCGACTTTGGCCAGCCAGAAGTTCTTTCGCATTTAACCCATTTAACTCCTAATTAATACACTTCACACAAATTCATTTTAATTACATAAAATAAACCAAATATTTATGTAAATGCCGACTGTCACTCACTCGAGCACACATGCATATATTTTCCATGTTAATTACGCATCTGTTCACGGAAAAGTCGCTGTCGTGCGGGAGTAAAGTGGAAAAACCAGCGCCGACGGTTGTTTGCCTGTCAGCAGCATTTGGCAAGCGGTAAAATTACACAACAGAAATAACAAAAAATACAGAATAAATAAAGCAGTAACCAGCCGACAGCATTGGCATCGTCAAAATGAAATAAAATTTATTTGCGGAAATAAAAAGGATTGCAAGCCTTCTGTCAAGGCCATTAAAGCACACAGAATACAGTAAAACCAGGTTAAGGGGTAAATTTGAAACGATTTTTAAGGGATTTAATGGCTGACTCCAGTCTTCTTATATAATTTTTAAGCATGATTTAATGATGGAAATAATTATATCGATCAGAAGTTGTTAACGATTAGTTTATAAATAAAAGATACTTCTTAATGTAGATCCTTAAAATTAGGCTAAAACAAGTAAAAATAAAAAAGAACAGTAAGCCATCTCTTCATAAATTATTTTCTCTGAATCCCCCTCAAAATTCCTAATGAAGATAATCTCAACCGTGAATCTATTGCTCAATTAACCATGGATTCAGATGCTGTAATTTGTTTACTACATAGCTGGTTTCATAGCCAGCTGTTCGGAGGCTTTACCTCAGTGGAAAAGCGTGGAAACTCCCAACCAAAAACACAGCCAACACACACTCACACACAACACCCTCTCACATGGGATAGACGCATTTCGTTTGTAATTAGTGTCGCAGCGGCTGTTTCGCTTTTGTTGCTGCTGCCGCGTGTAAATTCAGAACATTAATTTTCTTAATTAGGAGTATGCGAGTGTCCTTAATTGCTAACAAGGCGTCTCGCATATGCGACCATGTGTTTTGGCTGGCAAATAGAGATCCATTCGCAGGGAGCAGCAAATGCAGATGGTTATTAAATTAAATATGTATCTCCGAGGCGTCCTCCCTTATTACCATATAATTGAGTCGCAAAAACAAATAAGTCAGTTGGTGTGTAGTATATCCACCGCGATATATTCGCCTTAAAGAGAGTGTACGGGAAAAATCGGCTGGAAAAAAGTTGGGACAGAACGATAAAGTAGCTCGAACTTAAGCCCACATGCTGGCCGGCGGCGAGTGTTGCTCCATTATTTCATGATTTCTTTGCCATTTATCACCTGCAGGCACTGACCGCAATCGTTGGGCGAAATTACAAATAAAATGAATTGCGACCGGTACCAGAATGGATGAAAATGGCCTGCGGAGCGACGGGGTGGATTTTCTCCGCAAAACAAAAGGGCTCTCACCTGGACAATTTGTCAAATCGCCACCGCAATTGCTCTTGCCGAGCTCTTCGATTTCCGGTCTCGGTCCCGGGGCATTAAGGAAATCGGACTCACTCACCGCTGCCATTGTGGCTGGAAATTAATTGAAAAACTTTTCTCAATACACGCGGTTAGCTAATCGTCAAATACTTGAAATAATTGACAGAATTAAAATCCAACCGAGGGTTCTCCACTCATTTTCACCAATTTAAGCAGAGTGTCCTTTTGTGCATGGGCTCTGAGAGGGATTTTTGCTTAAATCACCACAAAGGATTCTGGTTACATTCTATTAGTTATGTAAAAATGTATCCCTTCAGCATGCATTCCATAGCTGGTTACGCAACAATTTTTCTCTATTTTTGAGGGGATTTCTTATGCACAGAACGAAAATTTATTTATTTTCAGAGTATAGTTTAGTAAAAATTGTGCACAAATATAAGGGATCCTGCCGAACAGTGGATTAATTTCACACTTAAATTATAATTTAATATTTACGAATAGAAAGTATGTTTACAAGATACAAGTTTACAAAGTAATCCATTCTTTTGTTTTAGTGTTCTTAAAGTTTTTTCCTTTGGAAAATATAAAAGCCCATTTATACAATGTATAAAACCATTTTTGTAGGTAAAAGAACTGAAATTCTTTCATTTATACTTCCATATGCCGAGTCCTCTCTTTAACTGGCCCACATGCAATTCAAATTCCTAGTTTTGGGGTCACAATGCCAGACTTTCTTCAGAATATGGGAGAAATCTGTAAATTGTCATTCCGAAAACAATTCCCCCGGCTTCCTCCTGTCGATTCTCTGCTGCATTCCACTTTCTCCTCTCTGGGAGGCCCGAAATTGTACATTTTCATATGCCGTGTTCCCATGCCGGAATTCATATTTTTGGGCATATGCATATATTCGCAGGCGGAGGCAATTGTTTTTGTTCCATACATATTCCACACTGTCCCCTAACTTAACACGATTTTGCACTTGTCCTGCAGGAGTCCTGCACAAAACTAAAAAAAGGAAGAACAGAAAAAAACTATACGTATTGCATATCAAGTGAGCTTTTTGAGAGAGAGAGAGAGGGGAAACTGGGACAAGTGAACAACTATGTAAATGGCTTTTCATTTGGGCCATGTGACAGGCCAACTGCAGTTGCACTTATTTTGGCACATTGCACTGGAAATATTTTGCAATATTTGGCCATTGATTTGCGCCAGTACTGTGCAGTTTCCCTTTAAATGGAATCCGGGGGCCAAACAATTTAAATTTGGAATTTTGAAAACGTGGGCGAGCGAACGAGGTAAATAAAATCACCAATTGCCAGTTTAAGAGCTAAATTTTCGCCGCTGACGGGCCAATCAAATTGGCATGAAATGGCCAAGACCGAGCAGCGCCGGCCGACAAACCGAAATCCAAAAATCCAAAATGCGGATCTAATTGAAATTCACGCCAGTGTTGGGCTTAATTTTAAATCAAATTGCGAAATGCCAAACAAATTAATCGCCCTCGATGTATTTAAGTCGAAACTGATTTGGCCCGTGCAAACAAAAGCGGAACTCATTACAATTTTTAATTAATTTTGACAATAAATTTTCCTTTCCTCCCGATTCCCTGATTCCCGGCTATTCCCTGCTGACAGTTTGATTGAAGCCAGCCAGCAAAGGGTATGGGATTGATTTCGGGTCGGTAGCGGTAGCCACCTTTTCCTTTGATTTCCCCAGAAATGTAAAACAATGTCAAAAGTTGTTAATGCCCGGCAATCAAAATCAAAGCCCCCTGGCCCACTAGTGCACCTTTGTTTTCAATTTGCGGAAGGTAAAAATGGAATTTGCATACACAGCTCTCCACTACGCGTGTCCACAAATTAAATTCAATATCGGCGCTCCTGAAATCCCCAATGTTGGCTACCTGGGGAGGAGGAACGAGATGATGACCACGGCGACTTGGTTGTTGGCGGACCCACCCGTCCCTCCTGTCCATCAATCAATCAAAGCACAAAGGTTACCTGAGGGAGAAATTTGCATGGGTTCACGCAGCGATGGCGGCGACGTCCCAAACAATTTGTGCTGCTTGCCTTTTTTCATTCTTTGCCCATCTCGTCCATTTCCCCCCGGGTGGTTTTCTTACGGCGGAAGGCTATCCCCGGATAGTCCTAACTGAAAAGGAGTGGGTTGAATGCTCCTGGCCGGGGCCAACTTAACCGCAGACGTATGGTCAAAAGCTCCGGAGAATTGGCTCATGTTTTTTGCAAAAAGCATTTTCTTTGCTAGCAAACTTTCAGCATACCTTGTAAGCACTACAAGGTAGCAAGAGCATGTTCGATGAGAAAAACTTATTAATAACTTGTATAAGATGAAAATGAAATACTATATATATTAAAAGAAGTAGAATTATTAATTAAATTTATTGGAAATCAAGTGATATTTTTCTCATTTTTTTTAATTTATAATCTCCTTTGACTTAAATCCCACCACAGAGTCTAAGGAGTATCCACATAGCCCATTCTATTAGTTCTGCTTCCCAATTGCTTTGCATGTCCATTTCTGATTTCTTTTTGGGTTTTGCTTTATGCCGGGACAGGCCTGAAGTGGCCAGAAAGCGAGCACAGAAAGCCAGGAGAAGAAAACAGCCGGGGGAAAAAAAATAGAGCCCGATGGCCGGGGCACCGTGTGGTAAATGGTAAAGGGCATGTCATGGCAATTTGCATTTTCAGCTTGACAAAGGATGTGCATGACTATTTCCTCGTCCCCATCCCCGACCACTCCAACGTGAACCCACCTCTCCTATTCAATTTTTGACCGGGGCAGCAGCTGCTGTTAATATGCAAGCTGGGATTTCTTTTGTGGCTTTGATTTCGGTCCACGGCCACGGGCCGCCAGGCTTCATATTCAATATCATGTTCAATAATTTGGCTTCGTCCTGCGCGTAGCAAGGGGGATATATGTATGTATGTGCATGCATAAGCAGATGGGCATTATTTGTAGCCCGGCCAGTGTTGATTGCCAGCTCTGAACGTTTAATAGACTTTCAAATATTGCCACTTTGGCTGCGATAGGAAGCGACTGATGATGCGGCGAGCGGGGATATGGGCCAATAAGATAATTAATGTCCTGGGAGTAGGCCAGATCGCCCCACGAACGGCGCAAACAATGCGCTCAAGGCGCCACGGCAAGGACGAGCCGAGGCTGGACCCACTCGCTGATTGCCTGCGTTAATGTTAATTGCCCTTGATGAGTTTTATGCGCTGCGCTAATGAACAAATGACTGCACACTGCCAATATGTGCCTGTGTGTATGTGTATAACCAATAGCCCGGCATATCCTTGCTCAAACTATGCCACACACACACACATACTGGCGGGAGGTGTATTATCATGCCATTGTTAGCCGCCGGTCAGGCAACATTTAATTGCTGGCCAGGGTCCTCGAATTCGGAGGGTTGTGCTGTCGATGGGTTCTACTTACAGGCGAAAGTGCTTAATTGAATATTTAGCAAAGCAAATTAAAGTCATTTCTGGTTGGGATAGAAATAGGATATAAACAAGGGTTTACCTTTTAGAATAACAGGTGAATTAATTAGACTTAAGTTTAGAAATAAATATACTCATTTAAGTGAAATGAAAGTTTCCTATAATTGCCAGGAAAACGACGAGCCCGCTTAGTGCACTTTCAGCTTGAAGTGAATTCAATATTCATACAATTCAAAAGCCTTGAGCAGTGTTTCCTTTCTGAAAAACTTTCCATTAGCAGACAGGACTTCCGCTGGCGAACACTTTTCGTCGGATTCGCTTTTCCATTATGTTTGACAAGACAGCAGGCACTCCGGCAGAACTTACAGCTGATGTCCTTGCTGTGAAAGCCAACAATTTGCATACAAGAGACACTAAAGGAATCTGAGCTGGAGACAAAACCACCGCTGATGTCTGTCAAAAATAAAGAAGCAACGTTTGCTAAATTAAGCCGGAAACCAAATTTCACCGCCGGCGCTGCTTCTTCAGTGTCCTGTTTCAATTTGCAACGTCGCCTTTTTGCGGTAATGTTGGCGACTTCAACTTCATTTCCTGGCCGCAGGACCAAGACCCAATTTGCGTGGCGCGGTCGCATCTGCTTCGTAGGCGTATACGTAATATTGTGTGCCAGGCAAGGCAAGCCGAAAAATGCTACACCAAAATTGTGTGCCACTCCACAGAGCCAGCCCGCAATCAGGAAAACTCCGAGAGCCAGCAATTTAAGCCAAGACGTTGCAGTCTCCGGCCGACCAGCAGCCACCAAATGACTTCCGCAAATAAAATGCTTTGTTCTCGACTCAACGAGTTTTGGGACAAGTTTAAGGCATTAGCACATTGCCCCCAGCACAGCAGCCACTGCTATATATGTATAAATATAAAGCAGTTTGTGCGTATTTATCAGACTGTTTTGCTGCAATCTGCTAATGCATTTGGCTGAGCGACTAATGAATATTAATGACGCCACGATGGCAATAAAAATATTTCAATTAGAGCCCAGCTGCCAACACATGCAGCAAGATCAACGACTTTGTTAATGCCACAACAAGTTGAAGATGCAGCTGGAAAACCGCAGACCAAACCAGACAATCAGCTCACAGAAAGATAAACCGATGCCAGCACGATGGCATGCATAAATGATGGCCAACTAGGGGATTTCCCTCGCAGTAGCTAACATTTCGCATCGTGCACCGTCCCGGGACAGCTGCCCCCCAATCTTGAAGTGTCTTGAACGGATGCCACGGCACTTTCTTATGTATTAGTAAGTTTTTGCTTTGAAACAAATACTTCAAGTAGCTTAAATATTTAAGTGCAAAATATTTAATATTAATCCCTTCTATATATCTCTAGCGGGCTGTAGCTTAATTCATACCTTAAATTTCAATATAAATATAGAAGAGATATTATTTTATCAATGCAAATTGTGGAGTTCAACGTAAAAAAACATCAAATAAATAAATAATATATATATTCAAAATAAAAGGGTGAAAAATAAATTTCCAGCTTACTAAATTGTAGTTTTAGCTTACAGATTTTGTTTAGTTTTCAGTCGTGAAACTGCTGCAGGGCTTATTCGATATCGGGGGCTATAAATTTACCACAAAACAATGTGCAGCAAAACCAAATTTTGTTGCTCCAATTTTGCACTCACCTGGGCGAGGGCGAGCCTGTGTGCGGCTGTGTGTATTTGCGGCAAACCCTTTGGGGTTATCAGCTAACATGGGGCCACCTTGTCAAAATAAACCATTCAATTAGTGTTGGAAAATTGAATTTTCCATGCAGCCTGTTGATGCGGCAGCTGTGATAAGCTGCGGGCCATCGACACCTTTTCCTCCTCCGCTCCGCCATAGCACTCAGAAATTTCATTAGCCTAACGAGTTGTTTGCTCAAAAGGCCGAGAGTAAAAACTTTGTCATCTCTTAGAATACGGAAGTTGGGACGTGAAAGCACTCAGGGCTTGTTTACCGCCAGCCGGTTCCTATGAGCAAAATCTAAGACTAAGTGCTTTTTGAGAAGAAACCAAGCGGGCAAGCTGCATCACCTTTTACGGGATTTTGATTGAAATTAGTTATGGTTCAGTGATATGCCATGCATGTGTATCCAATAATACAATAAAAAGGTAAACTCAAATAGTTAAGACCGGGTTTAATTGATTTAAAAAAAAAAAAACTAAATTAAACAACCAACATATACATAAGTTCAAAGTGCATTATTTAAAGAAGTAAGTAAAATGGAAAACATTCTAGTTGAGCTGTCGACAGACTGCTTTTCCTAACAATATTAATCATGACAATTCCCAAGAACAACATTAATCTGTATTCAGACAGGCGACCTTGGTCACATTATGGTTTTACGCAAATAATGTTAACAAGCTCGTAATTAAATATTTGCACAATATTTTGCGTGATTAAAATAAAAGTCAAACAGTGTAATATGCCAAAGGAAAAAGTTGTTTAAAATGCACAGCACACATAAACATAAAACGCTGACAACCCCGGCAGCAGGTTAACCACAAAACGGAGCTCACTAAAAATAAAAATTAAGCTCCTCGCTGCTGATTACCCGAAAAAACCAAAACAAAACCCGAAAAAAGAGAGAAACATTTCAATGGGGAAGGTTAACAAAATTTACAAAATAAAAAATATATACAAAGAGAGGGAAGCACAAAAGCAAACACAAACAAAATGCTAAACAATCAAGAACGGTTCTCCGCCCTACAGCTGCTGTTGCTCTTTAACAAATTCATTATAACTTTTGCTATTAAAAACATTAGAAGCCACTGGGCACGCATTCCATTCGGAATAAAAACAAAAAAAAAAGGGAACTCTGTCTGCCATATATTCACATTTGCAGGCGGACCAATTTAACCCAAATGCTTATCATTTAGCCATTTAATTTAACCTTTTGCCCGCACACATGCCACCAAAAATAAACGGGAGCAGACATTTGTTACCACGGCTACATACTGAGCAATGTATAGTTATGATGAACACGAGATAAGTTATGCATTTTAATGTAAGGATGTAATATATTTTCACCATGTATTCACAACCAAATCGTTCCTTAAATTATATTCTGTAAAAAAAATATTATATACAGAAAACTTTTTATTTATTTATCTTATTATTTGCCCCATTTCAAATTTACAAATTATTCTATAGGGTAACTAGTTGTCCCATTCCTCTCATTCTCATTCTTTGAACTTTTTACATATCACAGCTCATTCCCCTTTGCTCTGGCTTTGTTTTTAATACAAACTGCTGCTCATATTGCTAATGATTTTGGGTCACAGTCAGCCGCTACACTCTCCAACCCTTTGCAGCCTTTACACCCTTAGCACCCACCCAAAACACTCGCACACGTAACACTTATGGCAACACGTACTTGGGGTCCGTTGCCAGTTTTTTGGCTCCTCTCCCTTGCGAAAGGTCTGTTGCCAGCCGATGTTAAGTATATGCCGCGTTGCTCCGTTTTTCGGTTGTTGTGTAATATGGCCGCTCCCACTCCCTTACACCTTCGTTGTTGCACAAATTAAAAACGCGCTACTCTATCTCATTTGCTGCCACTGCGACTCTAGCATTTTAATAAAATGTTGCTATAAACGTGATGCTGGCTTTAATTGTTGTTGCCACAAGGATCCCAGCATGTGTGTGCGCTGAGCTAGATAGAAAGCAGGAGAGAAGGATCTCGAGAGCAAAATTCCGGTAGCAAGTTTATTTTTTAGTAAATGGAGCTTGGGAAAATTGCATGCAATTAGTTAGTCGGCAACTTTTGCAGATGACTTCCTTTTTTCAGCAGCCAAAATTAGTAAGCGCAGTCGTGTAATTGAGAAGTTCTGTGAAGTACAAAATGAGCAAGAAACGGAGAAAGTAATTGTTGAGCTCAACCCAATTTTTACCCAAAACCAACACCGCTGCTAGTCAGCTTTAATGTCAACAATCGGTGCTACTCGGGTTTCCATCAATGGATTCAATATACCCGTAAACCATCCAGACAATACAAGGATAATCTGAACTCGGCTCATGGTTACGTAGCATTTGTAGCATTTGCCTGCTCGGGCCGAGCTGGCAGATAACCAACCTGAAGACGAGGCGGCATTAGGATGATTTTGTTAATTGAAATTCGACGGCAGAGTGCACAGGAACAATTTCCTTTTGTTGCACGTGCGTTGCGTATACGCAGTGTGTAGACCGACGACGATGATGATGATGACGACTACGACAGTGCTCCTGGAGCTCTCGGTGCTCTCCTGCAGGAACAATGCCCGGCATCCGCTAATATCGAAGAAGCTTTTGTAGTCCACACTATGCGCTTCATTTGATGCAATCCTAGCCTTTTGTTTGCCTCCAGACCATCAGCCCATCAGGCCACCACCAGCTCCTGCAGCTCTTGACTCTCGGGTTGCTGTTATGGCCACGTTAAGGGCACGTCCAGCGATTGTATTTTCATTTTGCCTGTAAGTTTTACTGTCCTCCACTGACACTCCTGTTCGTCCTCCTTTTATCCTTTTCGGTCCTCCTGCTCTTCGCTACTCGTTTTCCTCGCGGCTTTTCCATTGTGTGAGTGCAACACAATAAGTTGCCTTCCGCTTGCTTTGCACGCCATTGAAAATGTTAAACTTACGCTTATTGGTTTTGCAAGTATGCAGTTCACTACGTAATTACACCAGTCGACAAACTAAGGGACTCAGACAGCAGTTTCAGTAGCAGAGCCACATACGTGAGATATAGAAAATATAAATGGATTTTTCAAGAGGAATGTTATTAATCTGAGGAAGCTATAATGAAAGATTTGTATTTTTTAAAAGTAAGTTGGATTTAGTAATATTTCTTGCCTGCCTAGGATAGATTTTATTGGATTGTACTAAAAATCTTGATTGACAAGATTTTAAGGTTTTTCTAACAAGGAAAGCAATAAATAATAGCTTTCTAAAGATATGATCCAAAATAAAAAAGGGTATAAATAAATCTATTTCAGTGTAAAGAATTTTTCCTACAATGTTTAAATAAACAATATATTTAATGAAGAATGCCATATATAATTATAATAACTTTAATTTCCAGATCATCTTTCCCTGTCTTTACAGAAACGCTGTTAAAGCCCCTCCCGCTTTTGTCAGTTGAGTTTCCCCTCTGTGAAAAACTGTCCAAATAGTCGGTTACATTCTTATCCCGGGCACAGAGAGATTCTTTGCTGACCTGCTGCTGTCTTAGTGACTGTGACAACTCGGTTCTAAATGCTGACATTCAGTTCCACAGTGAGTTCGAGTCCCGAATGAGCCTCCCGGGCCATGCATTGCTAAAGCCCAAACAGTCGAGTTTACGACGAGGCTGGGAAAGCAACATCCAGAGGCCGAGCGAGCACTTTGTCCTGATTAGGAAAACGTTTCAATAATCTCAACCAGGATGGGAGCTGGCACTGGGAATTGTCTCTGGACAAAAAGCGGGCACAACAATTGCAGTTCGGAACACTGGAAACTTTCAAGCGAACAAACTTGGCCTTGTCCGTAATTAAGCCTTAAACATCAACAATGAGCAATTGTTGGCCGGAGCTCACTGCTTAATTAGGCAACTGCCTGAGACAAAGGCGTTCTGTCCCGATTTCGTTTTCGCTTTCGTTTTGGCCGTCAAAATCCATCAGTCAGATTTAATCAGGGCCCGGGAATACCGCATTGTTAATGCGACATCAATATTAATTAAGCCGCCCTCGCCCGAGGCGTATGTGCAATAAGCCAAAGGGAAAACGTTGACTTGGCCGATCCCAGTCGGCTGACACAAATCTGACAGCGCCCTGACATCGAACGCATTCTAAGCATGCTAACACAACATAAGCGACATGTCAAATGCCAAAAGTGACTCGCCAAAGATTCGTCCTGCGATAACTGAAGGACCTGGCAGCGAAGCTGAAGCTGAGGCTCTCAAGCGCCGAAGCTGCTTAGCAGAAACTCCTGCTGAAGTGGCTGACAGCTGAAGGCCAGTTGACAGCAAACCCGATAAAATTAGAATACAGTGGAATGCCGACAAAGCATGCTTAATTTGCACAGGTCTATATATAACTTAGCCCAACGGTAAAGAAAAGCCGCAATAGCGTGAGACACTTTTCAAAGGATTCAACTTCTTGCAAAAATCTTGTTTGCCTTTAAAGATTTTGACTGGCATATTTATTAATTAAAATTAAAAGAAGAAAACAATTTAAAGGAGATATAATATACATATAACATAATTAGTACAAATTTTAACAGTTGTTTTTAAGTCAAATTTGATAATAAAAAATCTGTAATATGAAATTTTCATCCATAGTTCCAATTTTGCGATGCGTGGAAATAGTTTATCAAGCCCTGGCCTGACCAATATTATTAATTATTTTTGCAATTAACGCGTCATTGTTGCTGCATCATGTTGGTTAAACGCCTGCGTAAGCATTTTGGTCCTTTTGGCCTCCGGATTTGGGCTTTTGGGGCGTCATCGACGGTTTGCACGCGTCATAATTAGCGGGCTTTGTGCGCACGAGTTCGCTCATTTGGCGCCTTTCAAGCCAGGTCGGGCAGATAAACTTCGCAGCTGGCAGTCGTGGTAATAACGATGGCAATGGCTAAGGCTTATCCACCGCTCAGCCTTCGAAAGCGTTGCTTATCGGGCGCCGGCAGTGCGTCACATGCAAAAACTTCCTAAGGGCGAAGGATGCGGCGTTGGCGGAGTTGGCGGCGTTGGCGGCGCATAAAAAGTTGACGCAACACGCCCAGAAGACATGTGAACGTTTTATTGGCATTAAGGGATCAAACGAGAGCTGCCAAGAGGGCCGGGGTAAACTCTTTGTAGCGCCCTCGAGTAAAGGAAAAAGCGACGGCCATGTTTGCACAGGCAACCATGGGTACTTCACTGAAATTTTAACGCTGACACAAGAAAGATTTCAACGACTCACACAGGCTGACAGACAAACAAAAAGAGTACACACGAAGGAAAAGACGGCTGTCAACTTGTCTTACAAATTAGAAACAATATTTACATATTTGTTTGGACTAAAAAGCAATTCTTTGAAATCTAAACCAAAGCAGATTTAACAAATCTTCAGGGTAATATTTAATCTTAGAATTCTAGTTCTCGTATCTAAACATCTTCTTAGGAAATTATTTTGAGTGCAGGCGCTGGCAGGCAAAAGCAAGTAACGGCGACAGCGGCAACCGTCTACATTTAGGGCCCACGCTGCGTATACGCAATCAGCGTTGGGCAAACATTTCCCAAATAGTTTTCGCTTTTAAAGCGAGCCAAGAACGCCAAAGCAGAAAGGCGCTTGCTGAGCTCGGCATTTTATTAGCTGCTTATATGTGAATGCGAATTTAGTCATAAATCTGTAGACGCGCCGCCGCTCTGCGCACTGCCGCATGAAATTGAAATATAGTGTGATTTTCACTTTAGCCCCCGTCGGTGAAGCTTCCGAGTCAAGCTAAAATCGACTCCCTCCTCCACATTTCGTGACCACTGAATAGCACCGCAGCGGCAACGGAATTCGGTGTCAAAAGCTACGAAATACCAAAGAAGCCAGCAAAACAAGAATGCGAAACGACCAAATGAACCTTGAGTTACCCTCTAGATCTAAATAAGTAAGAATCGTATTAGACATTAAATTCATAACACTTATCCATAAAAAAATTCGAATTAGTACATATATTAATAGGTATTAAACACATTTAAGCAACTTCACAGCTCCAACATTCTTTTATATAATTACTTTATAATCCTTAAAAAAAATATATATATTTATAGATAAACATATACTCAAAATAGCTAAATATATTTTATTTATCTAAGGACTTTTTATCTCGATATACCTGCCTAAGTAAACTTCATTGGAATAGAAGCGGTTGTATCGAATTTCTTCTTTCAATTCCAACCGGCTGGCAAGACAAAGGGCGGAACCATTGCAAAGGAAGCCATTATCCTTGCGTTATTTATGACAATTTCCTTATGAGTATTGCCGCCCCTATCCACCTACAATTGATCGGCACCTCCGACCCCTGAAGGCCCCCTCTTCGTAGCTATTTCCCCGGACGGACACATGTGCCTTTTCACTTCCCGAGGCATTTTGGAATCGAATGGCGACGCCTTTGCTGGTTGACTTTAACGCGGACAAAGGTTTCGGAGAAATTGCGTGCAGTTTTCTCCGCGGGAAATGGCCATGGAAATGGGAAATGGCGAACAGCAAAGGCAAAGCGTTTCTTTGCGTGTCTATCTAAATGTTATTATTAGTTATCAGCGGCGCTGGTTATTTGCCTACTTCGCCACCAGATTAATGCCTTTCTACCGTGTCGCATGCCATTTTGTCCGGCCTGGGGAATATTTTAGCAGGTTGTTTCATCTAATATGCAGAAATGTGATTAAAACTGCCCTATTAAATGCAAATAAAACAGCATGTCTTGCTGTAGTTATGACACTTTAAGTGCTTGCGTGAAAAGTGTTTTGAGCAGAACCATTAAAGATTTTAAGTGCTTCAAGGGTTCCACTTCAGCCATTAGTCAAATGAAAGCCTATTCATTGCAAGGGGAAGAGAAACTTATATCTGCAAGTATTTGCAATAAAGAAGCTTATTTAAGGATCTTTTAAGTTGACAGCGTAAATTTACAATAATTTCAAAGGGTCATAGAGTCAGTTTGCCATCTTGATTGGCATAAATTGTGGGAAAAATGTTTCGCATTTGCAGTTGTCGCCAAACGTATATTTACACATATCTATTTGCCTCTGTTTTTTCCGTGTCACACTGGCCACTCAGTTAATTCATGTTTACTTGTCCGACATGTGGGTGCCAGCGGTGTGCCCCATATGTGGCCGAATGCCAGCCAGAAAAAAGATATATATTCCGAATGGATATATATGCAGCCAAGGGGAGTGGCGTCCGTTCATGTCATAATTCTAAAATTTGTGGTTGTCACGCCAAGCGGGTTTTAAATTACACACAATGAAAAAAGGCATATAAAGCCCGGATAAACAATTTTTTTTTATCGTAACTACATATCACATTAAGATAATATCTAATAGAGATTTACTTTCTAATTTCCGAATACATTATCCCTTTCATTGTTTAAATTATGTGACTTATAACTTTGTACTCTCTTTTGTAATTTTATTTTAAATTACAAAAATTGTTGAAAAATTTATCTAAGTTTTAGGTTACGTTTTAATATCAAATTTACTTTTGAAATTCCTATTATTCTTAATTTGGGTATAAGTAAATATTTTAATTTCATCTCATTCTGTAAATATCCATGAAGAAATTAATTTCTAATGCTTGAAGTTCCTGAGAATAATTTTAACTTTGTTTATTTCTGTGAATTCTAATTTTAAGGCCCTTCTTTTCTTGGAAACTTGACTGCTATTTCGGCTGGCAGAGACGAGACTAGATAACAATA
This sequence comes from Drosophila ogumai, assembly GCA_018904815.1. Classification (NCBI taxonomy): domain Eukaryota; kingdom Metazoa; phylum Arthropoda; class Insecta; order Diptera; family Drosophilidae; genus Drosophila; species Drosophila ogumai. Next base: position 31,692 of record JAEIIJ010004234.1, read on the forward strand.
ACCATAGACATAGACCCACATAGATGTGCGCCAGTTAAAGGACCCGGCCAATCCTTGTATCAGAGTCGATAGTTTGAGGTAATTTGCTTGGCTTTAACGAGACGAAGACGAGGATGCTGCAGAAGGGTGGTAACAAGGGTGCTGTGTAGTTGGCAGGGGCAACAACACTTTTCGGCTGCATAACAAATACACTTCAATCAATGCCAAATGGTTGTGCCGGCAATCACAAGACACACACACACACACAAGCACGGGGTTTGTCCTGGCGTGTGTAGCTGTGAGTGTGGGCGCCACAAAAATGAAAACAAATTTTGGCATGATTGCTGATTGTTTGTCTTTTTCATTGTTTGGCACGAATGCGGCCTCTGCCGCTGCCTCTGCCAACGCACGCGCACATTTATTGCTTCCCAATTGGAAATAAAAATGGCGGGCGGCAGGCAATAAGAAAAGCCAGCACACCATGCTCAAAAAAAAAAAATGAAGAAAAGTCCAACGCCCGACTTCAATTGAAATGAAAAGCATAGGAATGTGGTATGTGCACGATATAACTGTAAAAACAAGTGTATTCCACCCGGAGACAGGGCTTTACGCAGAGTTGAATACCCTAGGGATGAACACGGAACTCAAAGAAATGAGTTTTGAATAATTTGACAGTGGCAAAAAGAATTATTTCTATACAAACACCTCGAAAATAAAATTTAGTAATATTCAAAATAATTTTAGTATACAACAATTGTGTATATTTAATTCTGGCACTAAGTTCAATATTTTCAAAGGATACTTAAAATGTTGTTATACTTTATGTTATTTTTAGGGCTTAAAAAAACCTTAAGTTTTTCCAATAACTTTCGGAAACAAATGGAAAAAATTATAAATTGCAATAGTATTTTTCTTATATTTAAATGTAGTAATTAAAATTAAATAATTAAAAGTCGTCTTCATACATACATATATTACAATAGATAAATACATTCTATAGTTTATCAAAATATTTTTATTATAAAATGCATTTAAAATTAACCCTTAAGTTGTATATTTCTGTTATCCAACAATTTAAACGAAGCAAAATTAAGAGCCCTAAATTAAAATTGTATATAACTTATATTCAACATTTATAAGCATTTAAAGTGAAAATATTTAATTTTGCCATGCTGAGTCAAGGACGCCGTAAAAATCCACGTTCCCTTACACCGCAAAGGGTAGCTTGTAACTCTCCAGATACGAGTACACAAGGCTTTCTTCTTGGTCTGGCTTTTGATTTGATTTGCTTGGCGGTCTGCTTTTTTCGACTTTTTCCGCCCTTTTCCCCCCTTTATTTTTTCCCCGGCTAGGCCGCAAACATTTGCCGCTGACTCCGGGCGTTGCCGTCACCGCTGATTAAAACAAACACAATGCTGGCGTAATGACGACATATGTATGTACCGACGAAGGTCTGTGGCTGGCTGGACCCCACAATTCAGTAGCGATGCCAGCGATTTCCACCCACCCACCGACACCGATTTCCCAGCCCATCGCCTTTTTTCCGCACAATTGTACAATTTCGTCTGCGTTTTTTGTGCCCTGCGAGAGGGCTGTGTGCCTTTGCCGTACGCGCTTTGATTTTTTCTTCGCTCTTGAACATTGATTCATAATTGATTAGCATTACTTTAGCTATTGTTCGATTTATACATATATATGTGGAATGTGGAATGTTGCCCTTGGGCAACGTCTGCGCTGTTAAATTAAGCGTAAACTTTTCGGTTTGCTGGCGCATTTTTGATGAATTTTATTGCTTTGTGCAATTACTCTGCTGATTTTATGTTTATTTATAGTCATGCAATACATCTTTGGGTTTTTGATTAAACAATAGATATGCGTGTGGCATCGTAAAAACCAGTATATGATTGCTGTTTCCACGAAGATTCCTTAAGTCTTAAATTTATTCGATTTGTTCCGGGAGATTTTCGCATTTTTCTGATTTTTGTGCAAGGAGTGTTCATAAATATTCATTTTGGGGAAGAGTGTTCTTTAATAATTGCCAGAATTTCTGCAGCTACCGAGCAACAGCTCCATCCCGGCATTAACTATTTTTAATTAGACTGGTTGTGCATAATCAGCTGCAAGTTGTTGCCTGGCTCTAACAGTTTTTCTTGGCCAACTCCTGGCCAAGGCCCGGTGCCTGGACTTCTCCTAACGAACTGCGTGTTGCTGCTGCTGCTGCATGTTGCATTTAAAGTTTTTTGTAGCGTGCAATGCAGGAAATCATTTTAACAATTTTCCGCCCCACCCCACGCCGTCACCCCATCGCCGGTTTTATATTTTTCCTTCTGTTTCGCAACTTTCCTCGTATTTTCTATACACCAGTTCAGTGCACCCCCAGCACAGACAACATGAAAAGGCGCCCGAACACCAACTTCGCCTTTGTTGTATGCTTGTTCGGGCTACCTGGGGGCTATATATAATACCTATTAGTGGAAGGGGTATATCTGGTACAAATTGCAATTCACAAGTCAAAGATTAGGGAATTTAATGGTTCACAGAGCAAAAATCCAAGGAAGTGTTTAAATATATACAAAATTACTGAATAAATATGTACACATTTTTTAATAATTTTAAAAAGTATTTCTCAGTCTATAAATAGGTATTTATGTCCACTGATTTTATCTTTTTTTTTTTTTTTTTTGAGGCCGCCATAACCACAGCTCCTTTTCTCCATTGCGGCGGCAACTTGTCGGTAATTATGAATGGCCAGCGGGTTAAAAACAAAATAAAAAGAGGTACAAAAGTCATTGACTCGCTGCTCCTGCCTTTCACCTTTTTGTTCAATTAAAAGTTTATATGAGTTATCTGCTTGTTTCATTTAATTTGCCCGCAAGACTTGTTAATCAGCTTGTTTAATGGGAAGCGCAACCTTTGGAAATGACAGGTCAATTGATGCCACCTGACTTTGCAAGGGAAGCCCCTTTGAATCAAAGGAAGCCCCTTTGATGAGGAAGTGAACTGATGTGAACATAAATTTAAGTCAAGCGGGAATTTATTTCACTTGACTGTCAAGGCAACAAGTTTAGTTAGTTGAAAGGAATTCCAATTCGAATTGGGAAATTAAAATACACTAACTACTTTGCACTTCGTTTCATTTATAATTAATATCTGAAAATTATTACCTGCTAAAAAATACAATCCAAAACAAATGCGAAACAACATTAATTAGTTTATTGTACTTTCCTGTAGATAAACTTTATTGCACGCATGTTGTGATAAATCTTACCAAGAACCATTTGTATAATTTGTGCACACCATAAAACGCCCTGCTATGGAAACTAATCCTTCTCCACAAAATTTCACTTCCACCACGGCAAAAGGCTTAGTCCGCAAGGACTTTTCTATAATTCCGTGTGTGTGTGTGTGTACACGCCAGGAGCTGTCAGCGGGTGTCGCTGCCCCGCGCCCAGCAATCAAAGTTCTGGGCCCAGAAGCATCCTGGCCGAGCTTTCGGATCCGAAAGCCTAATGAAGCAATTTCAGCCGGGCCGCAAGCAGCAGACAGATGATGGAGCTCTGGCAAACAGCTAATTATGTACGACCCGAAAAGAGGGCTCTATGGCAAAGCCGCTTTAATTGGCGCACGCACACAATTACGCCAAAGATTTTCTATATACACTTTTATATATCTATCAGTGACATGTGCGTGGGTGACATTAGCAGCGATTTACCGCGAAAAAGAAGCATTAGCAGGTGAACTACTAAGTGTGTTTTTAGATCTAAAAAAAAGAAAAATGGAAAACTAATCAAGCTAGTGTATTTTGAAAAACAACGGTAATGGGAAATAGGAGATTATTAGTGAGGCTTTTAACTAAAATTCACCAACACCTAAATGTAAGTAATCTAAAGCACCTATGTAAGTGGTGAAAAATATACTCTATATATGGCAATTTTTTCTTTTTATTTTATAGAATTTTATTTTAATTAAGCCTGATATCTAAACTTTAATACTGCACATTTGAAAAATTCAAACCAATCAGTTTCACAAAAATATTTATAACAAATGCTGGCAATAAAATTATTGAAATTATAATTCACGGCACTACCCTAATATGATTTACCAAAATTATTAATTAGCATCCGCGACTTTGTGAAAAGATACAATTTTCCAAATAATTTCCCAATTAATCCGCGCCTTCAATCAAGGCTTAAGAAAGAGTTGTATATGCGGAAACAACATATTTTGGTCCTGAACTTGCACCTCGACTTGCTCCATGCGCTGAGTAATTAATTATTTGCGTCACTAAGTTGTGCCATTTCCATTCCAGCCGCATATTTTCGCCGGCCTCAATCTTCTGTCGTCGTCTGATGGCTTTTTGCATAATTCAGCCATGGCCAGGCTGGTCACGTATCGAGCGCAAACGGCGTGATTAGGGTTTCTCGGTTTTGGCCGGAGCCGTTCTCGGTCTCAACCAGCGAAAGGATCCTGGCGAAAAACCACAACATGAGTGTGTGTGTGTGTGTCTGTGTCGGGTTTTTGTGGCACAGTAGTGCTCCTCCGTGTTTTTGTTGCTGCTCATTAAATACCCAAATCAAAGTCGCTCTCTGCCGACGTCAAGCTATTTTAATTGTTTACGTTTATTGATATTTGTGTGGCACTAATTTTCAATTATGTAAATGATAGCAAACATTTTAATGAATGTAATTTAATGTCTTGCGCTGCCATAACCCATTTCACATTTTCTGCAAACATTTTAAGAACTTTTCCTTTGCCTTTTTTCTGCTCATTATGGGAATACGAGCCAGACATAAATAATCTCAGCACCGCACATATTAATTGCATGTATTTCTCAACAATTTCCCCCACTCGGAGTACCCGTGTCTAAGGCTTCATTAGTCTCGAAAGCAGCCGAAAACTTCTTAATTGTTTCATTAATGCAGCGCAATCCGTTTGCTTGCTACTTAATTTAATTTTATTTGCTGTCGTTGCTGCTCCTGTCGCTGTTGTAGTTTTTTAAATAATTGTGCACAATTATTTCACCCAATTTAACAGTTCTTTTTCGGCAGCATTTTATGCTCGCCGTACACATTTAAATGACGTCATTTATATTCCAGCGGGATAAGCACTTAATGCAAAATTACATCCAAAGCGGAGCGAGACGAGCTGAGACGGGTTGAGCTGGGTTGAGTGCCGCCTGCCAGAATAAAAATAAAATATTCAATTAAACCCGTTCCCGCCCAGATCCGTTGACAGCGATATTAATCTGGCGTCATTTTTATTCGCCGCTTCCCACTGCCATTGCTGTTTGCTCGCTGTACGAATTAATTAATATAATTGTTGCTACCACAACGGCGCCCTTCGGTTCCCCATCGTTCCCCTTTGTTGCCTAATAAAATTGCAGGTACGAAGCGCTGACAGAGGCAGCCAATTTATTATTTTCTCAGGAGCCACTCCACTACTGAAATAGAGCTGGCAGGGGGCATTTTAGAACTCTATATCCTTTTATGACTATATTTGCCCTATGCATTCATGCTTAACTTCAATTTGCACTGAATTCTTTGAGTTATTCGGGGTAATATTAAATTTAAAGTGCTTTGGGATTGATAATAAAGGAAACTTTTTCTATAAAATTTGTTTCCTCATTTTTGTAGACGCTAATATATTAAAAAAAAATAAAGTAATTGTTTCTTTGTTTAAATATTATATTTTCCAAAACCTTTTTTTAACAAATAATATTTTATATAATTTAAAAAGTAGTGAAGTTCCCATATCCTTACGGCATACACCATATACGTTCCCTTTCCTATAATATTAACCCTCAACCTCTTTGTCAGCCCTTTATATATACATACTCATACATTCGTTTTTGGTTTGCGGAACGCAGATGAAAAAACTCCAAATAAAAAGCGGGAAATGCAAGTGAGTGAGTGAATGACTGCAGTGTAAATGAAAACTGCCTGCCAGTCAGTCAAATATAGTGAGTGTGGACTTTGCAAAATGAAAAAAAGGCATTGCCTACTTTTTAGCTGAAGTGCTGCGGTTTACGGGAAATGTGAATGCGGCAGCTTTTTGTTGTTGCCACCAACTCCGCGCCGCAGGGCGCATTCACAAATGGTTAAAGTCATTTATTTCGAACAAATCATTGGCCACAGCCAACAAACGGAGCCACACAGACAGCGCGCCTTAAAAATAAAAACTAGCAAGTTAAAGCAAAAGGCGGACCCATTCCCCAAATGATTGGATCCCGATGCCGAGGGCAATTTTTCAAAAGAGATAGGGGATGAGGAGAAAAAAACTTTGACTGACGCTTGTCGTTGTCGTGCGAGATAAACTTGGTTCGATGCCCAAAGTTATTGAGGCGCAAACAGTTGGCTTGGCTTAGCCCCGGCTTTCTCAGGTGCACTCGAAAAAAAAATACAACTAAAATTTGTTATTTAATGGCTGAGCTAAGGGAAAGCAAAACAAAACTCTTTAAAAGTTTCCAAAGATTTAATTCCTGCTAAATAATATTGCATATATTTGTATAGTTTAAACAAATGAAAGGTTGTGACTACAGATTAAAACCCATAATGTTTATATCATAAATATTTTACTTTACAATAGCTAATTATTCTGTTTGCGAATGACATTTTGGGATAAAGTAAGCACTTAACATTAATAAATCCATATATTAGTATAGTCTTTCAGAAGTGTTCTATATTTTAAAAATCATAAAAAATCCTATTTCTTGGCGGATTGACCTTAAATAATTTATTTTGTAAAGAGTAGCTAATTATTCAGTTTGCAAATTATAAATTGCAATAAAGTAAACCCCTATAATACATACATTTTTTCGAGTGCTTCGACTCATTCTTTTCTCTGCTCCCCAACTCACTAGCGGCAAACAAATGTCTGTCGCTTTATATGCAGACATAATAAGACCCCCTGCCTTTGTTGTACAACTCACGCCCCTGACAAAGAAGCCAAGCCCCCTCCAGTGCACTATGGGGTTTTTGACCAGTTTTTGTGGCATTAATTAATAACTCGGTCAGTTT